>CM077345.1:24374747-24682984 GCA_039655645.1 Ammopiptanthus mongolicus | reverse complement strand
GCAAGCTGAATATGATGCCTTAATTGACAATAAAACATGGACTTTGGTTGAGCTACCACCTCATAGAAAGGCCATTGGCTGCAAGTGGGTATTTAGGATCAAAGAAAACCTGGATGTACCATCAACAAGTACAAAGCAAGGTTGGTGGCAAAGGGGTTCCATCAAAAACTGGGCCATGACTATACAGAAACCTTTTCACCTGTTGTGAAGCCTGTAACTGTCAGAGTGGTTCTAACTCTAGCCATAACACACAACTGGACATTGCAACAGCTAGATGTAAACAATGCATTTCTTAATGGACTTCTAGAAGAAGAAGTTTACATGGAACAGCCCACAGGCTTTCATAGTTCAGTCCCCCATCAGGTGTGCAAACTTAACAAAGCCATCTATGGCCTTAGGCAAGCTCCAAGAGCTTGGTTTGAAAGACTGACCAAGACTCTAGTTCTCTTTGGCTTCAAACCAAGCAGGTGTGTGATCCCTCACTTTTCATTCACACCCATTCTGGTCACACATCCTATGTGTTGGTGTACGTGGATGACATAATAGTCACAGGCTCTTCATCACAAAAGATTACTAAATTGATCACCAAATTAAACATTGTTTTTGCTCTCAAACAGCAGGGTGATTTGGATTACTTCCTTGGTATAGAAGTAAAAAGGCTGTCTCATGGGGCTCTAGTTCTCTCTCATTCCAAGTATATAAAGGACCTTCTCACCAAATCTCAAATGGCAGGAGCCAAAGGCCTGCCAACTCCCATGATCAGTCACTGCAAACTGACCAAATTTGGAGGGAATTACATGGAAGATCCCTCTTTCTATAGATCTATAGTAGGAGCCCTGCAATATGCCACCATTACACGACCAGAGATCAGCTACGGTGTCAGTAAAGTCTGTCAGTTTCTATCTCAGCCACTAGAAGAGCACTGGAAAGTAGTAAAAAGGATTCTTAGATACCTACAAAGCACGATTTCTCATGGTTTGGTTTTGAAACAAGCTAGTCTGGCCCATCCACTGACTCTCCTAGCTTTTAGTGATGCTAACTAGGCAGCAGATGTTGGTGACAGAAGATCCACCTCTGGCTCTTGCATTTACCTTGGCCCTAATCTAGTTTCCTAGTGGTCAAGGAAGTAGCAACTAGTAGCAAGATCCAGTACTGAAGCTGAATACCGAAACCTGATTGCCACTACAATTGAGGTGATCTGGATACAGTCACTACTTAAGGAGCTAAACATTGACACACTAAAGCCAGTTATCTACTGTGACAACCTAAGCACAGCCTCTCTCGTTGTGTCACATTCCAGGACAAGACCAAGTCGCTGACTTACTCACAAAGTCGTTGTCCCAGACCAGGTTTGAAGAATTGAGAAGCAACCTTGGGGTCCTAGATAAGTTTTCACTTGTACACCCACCTTAGTTTCTAAGGGGATATGTTATACTGTAACTCCCTGACCCCCTTTTGCATATCTGTAAACACTGCTAGCTACCCACCTTGTTCTTATAAGGGGATATGTTAGAGTGTATTAGAGAAACAATAGGTTAGCCTATAGAGAATTAGGCGCCTGCTGACTCAGCAAGGCAGTTACAGTTAGTTAGGGGCTTAGCTTCTCTTACAAGCCTCTTGGTTATGCTATATATAGTTATCCCTGTAACAGATTCATTCAACTAATTATGAATACACTTTCAGTTACAACTTCTTTTCCCTCTCTTTCTCTTTGCTCTCTGTTTATCACACACATAAAGGCTCTTGTTGATTTTCTTGCCTCTGTCGGTGATCCTGCATCTCTTCAAGAACACATTGATGTGATTCTTGAAGGCTTGCCTGAAGAATTCAGTTCAGTGATTTCAGTAATTGAGAGCAATTTGGACCTGCTACCAGTTGACGAAGTTGAGGCTCTTCTCCTTGGACATGAATTGCATCACCAAAAGTTTCGTAAGAAGACGCTCACTGACTCCGCATTTGTTAACCTAACACAAGGTTCTGCTTCGAATTCGCAGTCATCTTCAGATCCGCCTTCTTCGCAAATTCATCTCACTCAACAATTTAATCCTGATCAGTCTAATGGTTTTCGTGGTGGTCATTTAAACATTCAGTGCCAAGTGTGCTATAAGTATGGTCATATGGCTGATGTGTGCTATAACAGGTTCAATAGGAATTTTCAGTCTTATAAACCTTCTGGTTTTCATGGCCAATCTTCGGGCTCTAATGGCTATCAATCTGAATTTGCTGGTCAAGGCTTTGTTAATGGTGGTATAAGATATCACTCTGGTAATTCTTCTGGTTATCACTCTGGTGGTCCTCATCAGCAGTATCATCCTAATCAGATGGCTCAACCAGCTGCTATGGTTACCAACACGGTTCCTCATGCCAATCAGCCATAGTTTCCAGATTCAGGTGCTTCATTTCATGTCACTTCAAGCTCTCAAAACATCCAACAAGTAGCACCATTTGAAGGTCCAGATCAGATCTTCATTGGCAATGGCCAAGGTTTGCAAATATGTTCCTCTAGTTCCTCTTCCTTTCAGTCCCCTGTTAATCCCTCTGTTTCTCTTGTCCTTTCATTGATTATTACATGTTCCGTACATAACTAAAAATCTGGTTAGCATCAGTAAGTTTGCAAAGGATAATTTTGTATACTTTGAATTTCATTCTAACCATTGTCTTGTTAAATCTCAAGGCAACAATGAAGTTCTCCTTCGTGGCAATTTTTGACCTGATGGCTTGTACCAGTTTCCAAGCATCAAGTTTCAGTCCCCTATCTCTAGTGTGAATTCTAATTCATTGCATTCTCATGTTCTTGTTAATACTAGTTCACAGCCTGCACAAAACAATGTATCCTCTAGTTCACAGTATGCTTGGCACCTTAGGTTAGGGCATCCGAATAATCACACTTTGATACTTGTATTGCAACAGTGTAATCTTCCTAGTTCCTACATCTAATAAAATTGAGAATTTGTTTTGCACTGCTTGCTGTATTGGTAAAGTTCATCGTCTTCACTCTCCTTCCTCCACAACCTATACTACTCCCTTGGAACTCATATACAGTGACTTGTGGGGACCTTCCCCTATCCCTTCTTCCACTAATCATCGTTATTCGTTATTACGTCACATTTGTAGATACCAATTCAAAATTTACTTGGATATACTTACTTAAAAACAAATCTGATGCTCTTCCCATTTTTAAGCAATTCAAAGTCATGGCTAAGCTTCAATTTGGAAAAAAGATTAAATAACTTCAAACTGAATGGGGTGGTGAATTCCGCCCCTTCACCAAATTTCTTACTGATTGGGGTGTCATCCATCGTCTTATTTGTCCTCACACGAACCATCAAAATGGTGTGGTGGAACGTAAGCATAGACATACTGTTGAGCTTAGTCTTACTTTGCTTGGTCATGCCTCTCTTCCTCTAAAATATTGGGATCATGCCTTTCTTACTGTTGCCTATCTCATAAATCGTCTCCCTACTGCAGCTCTACACTTTGCTGTCCCATATACCACTTTGTTCAAACAACCACCTGACTACAAAAAGTCTTTGGCTGCGCCTGTTTTCCCCTACTCAGGCCCTATAACTCTCATAAACTGGACTTCAGATCACAAGAATGTCTCTTTCTTGGCTACTCAACATGCCACAAAGGCTACAGGTGCCTTTCCTCAGGTGGAAGACTCTTCATTTCTAAGGATGTCCTCTTCAATAAGAATAGATTCCCTTATCATGACCTTTTCCCCTCTTCCACTTCAACTCCTACCTCTATTATCCCTCCTCTTTACCCTCTGCCTCCATTCCTCTGGTCACTCCATCTTTCAATCATGGGCTCCCAAGTCTCCTAATCAGTCTTCATCTCCATCTATCTCTATTCCAGCATTCTCTATCTCTTCCACTCCCGAAACCTCAACTTCTTCCTCTGATCAGCCGCAGCCTTCCTCCCCTGGCCCACCCCCTAATCCTCCTCAGTCACACAAGATTCATCCTATACAGACTCGGTCAAAGTCTGGTATAGTCCAGCCCCGTATTCGTCCTACCTTACTTCTCACCCATGTGGAACCAAGGAATGTAAATCAAGCCCTAAAGGATCCCAAATGGTATGCTTCTATGAAGGATGAGTTTGATGTCCCACCTAATCGGCAATCTAGTGGCTGTGAGTGGGTATTTCATGTCAAGGAAAATGCCGATGGCTCGGTTAATAGGTACAAGGCCCGCTTGGTGTCCAAGGGGTTCCATCAAATAAAGGCTATGACTATAATGAAACATTCTCTCCTGTTGTTAAAGCCTATTAACATCCGACTTATTCTTACACTTGCATTATCTAGACGTTGGACACTTCAACAATTAGACATCAACAATGCCTTTCTTAACGGCATCTTGGATGAAGAGGTCTATATGCAACAACCTCCGGGTTTTACAAGATCTGATTCCTCTCGTGTGTAAACTTCACAAGGCCTTGTATGGCCTCCAGCCCCATGCCAATGGTTTGAACGTCTCAAAACTGCTCTTTTGAGTCTGGGGTTTCAAGACAGCAAGTGCGACCCTCCCCTCTTTATCTACAACAAGTCCAATGTTGTAGTTTATCTTTTGGTGTATGTAGACGACATAATCATCACTAGCAGTTGTAATGATCTTATTCAAAGCCTCATACAGCAGCTCCACGCTTCATTTGCCTTGAAACAAAGGGCAACCTTGATTACTTTCTTGGCATTAAGTCCATTTTCAGTCAACTAGCTCAGTTTTCCTCACTCAGTAAATACATACGTGACCTCTTGGTTAAAACAAATATGGCAGAGGCTAATCCACTTCCTTCTCCCATGACCTCTAGCTGCAAACTGTCCAAGACAGGTTCTGATCCCCTTGTTGATCACTCCATGTATAGATTGGTTGTGGGGCCCCTGCAATATGCCACCATTACACCCCCTAAAATCAGCTTTGCAGTAAACAGAGTTTGACAATTCATGGCAAACCCTATGGAGACTCACTGGGTTGCTGTAAACGCATTCTACGCTACCTCAAGGGTACAGTTCATCATGGGCTTTGATTCTTACCTGCCCCTGCACAACATCCACTTTCTCTCATAGCCTACTGTGATGCGGACTGGGTAGCTGACCCAGATGACCGCCATTCTACCTCTGGTGCTGCTATCTTTCTGGGCCCAAACTTGGTTTCCTGGTGGTATCGAAAACAGCCCACTGTGGCTCGTTCCAGCACCGAGGCTGAGTATTGCAGCCTTGCCCAGGTTACAGCAGATATTTTATGGCTTCAAACTTTGCTCACAGAGCTTGGTGTTCGGTTCTCAGCTCCTACAATCCTCTGCGATAATCAGAGTGCTGTCTCCTTGGCTTACAACCCGGTTCTTCATGCCCACACAAAACATGGAGATTGATCTTTTCTTTGTTTGAGAAAAGGTCCTCAGTAAACAGCTTCAGGTTCTACATGTCCCTTCACATGTTCAATGGGCAGATGCACTAACCAAGCCTCTCTCGCCCACTCGGTTTGCTCTACTAAGGGACAAGCTCACTGTGTTTGCCTTGGATCAACATCAGCACCCACCTTGAGCTTGTGGGGTGGGGTGGGGGGGTGAGAGTACTGTATAGCTCGGGTTAGTTTTGTATCTAGGGTACACAGTAGATTTATGAACCTGCATGTATTATCAGAACCTAAGCGGTTAGACTTGTTGTAAACGCTCCAGATTAGTTACACGTGTGATCACTGATATAAATAGTAGATGATCAGATTCATTGTATCAAGACTATTCATAACTCAATAACATTCAGTTTTCACTTTCTCTCTTTTCTGCGCATCACCATTAACAAGGGAAGAAATAGGGCAATCTCTTGACCAGTTGAGTCATGGCCACGTATTTGGAAAGTTTATTACAGGAGAAAAAGAGACACATATTGAGAAGGTATAAGGGCTGGTAGTTATGCATAAGGTGGAGGAGAGAGAATTTTCTGACAAGGTGGTTATTAGGAAGGGAACATGTGCAAGGGGAGGGTAAGAAAAGAATTTGGAAGGAAATTTCAGCCTCCGGCTTGGGCCTGAAGCTCTGTGAGCTGTGGGATATATTTTTTCTTTTATTTTCATCTTTTTTCTAGCTTGTTAGAGATAATTCACTGTTAGTTTGTAACCTCTATCTGCCATATTCACTAAGGCCACATCATTGAGTAGTTGGTTTTTCTGAGTCCTATCAGAATCTCCATGTATGCCAAATCGTTCTTGACAGTATCCCACCATGTCATTATTGGTCTCCTTCTACCCTTCTTTAAATCATCTACATATTGCCGAGGTCTAAGTAGGAATAGGCTTACATTGGCAAATCATCTTTAAACAGTTTCCCATCATTTTTTCTTCTATAGGAGTTGTTAAGTGTTAAAGTATCACATCGGTTGAGTATATAAATAAAGAATTATTTATAATGACTTGGAGAACTCTTCCCCCATGAGCTAGGGACTTAGGCCCAATTATTCTAATATGGTATCACAGTCTATCCTGATGTGAGGCCACCCACAGATGTCCAATACTGCAAACTTCAGGCTCCAAATGTCTTGGGCATGAGGAGGGTGCGTTAAGTGATTAAGTCTCGCATCGATTGAGTATATGAATAAAGGAAAGTTTATAATGACTTGGACAACCCTCCCCCAAGAGCTAGTTTTTGGGGTGGAGTTAAGCCCAATTATTCTAATAGGAGACACTTCAACCTTCCCCATAATGATCTCATTACTAATCTTATGATTCTTATCCATCCTGGTATGCCCATCCATCTTAAAATACTCATTTCTAAGATATTCATCTTTTGTTCATGACAACCAAGCCTTATTCCAACTAAGAAAAGTTGACCACATGGATTCTAATACGTCATTGTGCTCAATTCCAAAGTGCTCAAACATATACTTTGTTAGGGCTCATTAGAGTTAGTTAGATGGGTGGTAGTGGGCATAGCTGAGTTAGTAAGAAAGATGGTTAGTCAGTTTAGTTAACTAGATGAAATTGTAGATGGAGGGGGATTCATTCAAACAATTCCAGTTGGGGAGAACACTTGTATAAGGGGAAACCTTTTGTGAAGGGAAACCCCTGGAGGAGATCACTCTCCATGTTTTGTTCATTTTCAGCCAAGTAATAAAATCTTCTATATTTCAATATGGATTTGGTTCCTCTAAAGTGAGTGGAGCTCTAAAGTGAGAAAGTATGGGGCTATCCACCATTGATTTGATTAATTACATAGAGATCTCAACCCACTAAATAATCTAAGGGTGGGTAGCCCCTTACTTTCTCGCTTTAGAGCTCCACTCATTTTAAAGGAGCCAAATTCTTTCAATATTACGTTCCTAACAAATTGGAACGACCTACCAGATCTATTGTTGGGGAAGAAATGGAGAATTCAGTGTTCTTGGAGAAGGAAACTAGCGTTCATGAATTACAGCATCGGTCGTGGGATTCCAACATTTCAGAACTTATATTGAAGGGAATCAATCTTAAGGACGAATGTGAGGAAACATAGCCGTCTCCAGCAATTGCAGTGTTGCAATCTAACAAGCAGCACAAGGAAAATGTGGATGGAGGAGGCTGAGTTTGACAATGATAAGTCTCAGTCTTGGGCGAAGAAGGTTGAATGGCCCAATTTCGATGGAAGTGACCCATTGGATTGGATGCCAGATAAACAAGAAACAAAACCGGAACCATATTTGCCATCAGAGAAGGTGTTGGAAAAGCAAGAAACAAAACTAGAACCAGATAAAATGACAAAAACAGAGGATGACCCAGTGGTGAAGGAGAGTGTGGAGGAAGTCCGAGGTGGAGATGCAGTAGTGAATTCCGACCTAGTGGAACTCTTGAAGAAGATAACCAGCAATCACGGGATACAACTATGTCCTCTGAACTCTAATGTGGTAGAAATCCAAAGGAGCATGGATGGTATCAACGGAATTTGGCAACTACTGGACAAGTGGATGAAGAAACGGGGCATCAGCCTTGAGATGGAGGGAGCCGATGAGCAACCCACTTCCGCTACATTGACTTTGCAGCAGAACAAGAAGTGCACGGAAGCCCAATAAGACAGTGGTTTCGAGTACATCACCATTTGCCAATGAATTATGTGCAAGAAAGGTCGAGTTGCCCAACTTCGATGGCAACGACCGAATGAGGTGGATTGCTTGTGTTGATAAGTTTCTTGAGGTGCAACAGACAAAACCTTCGTTGAAGGTGCAGTTCACGATTGTGAGCATGGACGGTTCAGAGGTACACTGGTTCCACTTCTTGACGAAGAAGATGCCGGATTTGACATGGGAAGAACTAATGACGTCGATGCTACAAAAATTCAGGCGAAGAAATTTAGGCATCGTATGTGAAAAGCATGCTACCCTACGACAAAAGGAATCCGTAGAAGAGTATGTCCAAGAATTTAAAGTCTTGGTGGTGTAGGTGTCAGAGATTTCAGAGGAACAGCTCTCAGGGAATCTATTGGGGTGGACTGCAGACTGAAGTGATATGCAGAGTGCGGATAGACGACCCCGACAATATCACGAACGCTATCAAACAGGCCAGAGACGTCGAAGAATAACTGCGAGCCACCGAGTTCTTAGGTGGGTCACTTGTTCCCGTGCAGGCGACGAGTTTCAGGCACCTCTTTGGTGGAGTTGTCACCAGAGTAAAGGCAGCTCCAGTGGGCTTTCCTAGTAGTGAATAGCGGGCGATCGCGCCGCTATAGCGGGTTCCCAGCGCGGAGCGGTCTGGGCACGCTACTGGCCCTCCATCGCGTAGCAATTTCTGGGAGAGGTGATCGCGGCCTCAAAATGTGTCCGAATAGCGGGTTTTCGCAACCAAAAAGCGCCATTAGCGGCCGATATTGGTTGAGGGGGTTAAAACCCGACTTTACCCTCCCCAACTATGCATGTAACGATAATAAGTTAGGGTATTTTCGGGTTTTCAATATTTAGGGTAGATTCTTTCCTTTATATTACTCCCATGTTTCAATTCAACCAATACACGAACTCTGTCTCTCTTCGAACGTGAGAACTGCCCTCGTCTTACTCACCGGCGCCGTCCTTTGCTCTTCCACTCGCCGCCGTCGTCTTTTCCGGCCAACCCATAGTTCCAGCCACCCTCTTTCTTCAACACAGGTTTATTTCTTCTTTTCTTCTTTTCCCTTCTCTCTGTTTTTTTGTTCTTCCTTCTTTTCCCTTCTCTGTTTCTTCTGTTCTCTCCTTCATCTCAGTTTTTTCGGTTGTTCTATAATGCTCTGCTATTGTTTTGAGTCATGGCTGCTTCATCTACTCCACCACAAGTCCCAGCTTCAATCTCTTCTTGTGGTTTGGTTAAGCCTTCTGGAGATAACATTGATATAGCCTGGAAATGGAATAGTTTGAAGAACCTCAAGGATCGAAAAACTGTGACATGTGATTTCTGTGGTCAAACTAGCACCGGTGGGATTACCAGAGCCAAAAGGCACCAGATGGGACTTCGGGGTGATGTTAGTTCATGTAAGAAGGTCCCAGCTGAAGTTAAGGTCGTCCTCAAGGATGCCCTTGAGCAGAAAAAAACAGCAAAACAGAGTTATAGTGAGGAGTTGCAGTCTGATGATGATGAACCTGTGCACCGAATTTCTGAAATACGAGCAAGAAAAAGGTGAGCTGAGATTGATGGTCCTTCTGCCAAGAAAGCAAAACCGATCAAAGGGCCAATGGATTTACTTATTCTCAGAAGTTCAGAAACAGCCACAACAAAGAAGCAAAGGCAAACAGCTGTAAACGAGCAATGGGATAAAGAAGCAAGGGCAATCTGTCTCCAATACATAACTCGTTTCTTGTGTAGGAATTCAATAGCCTTTAATGTTGTGCGCTCAAAAAGCTTCAAGGAGATGCTTGAAGCGGTTGGAAACTATGGGAAACATCTCAAGCCTCCAAGCTATCATGAGGTTAGAGTTCCCGGAGTTAAAAATGAAATGGAGTATACGAAGGGACTATTGAAGGAGCATGAGGAAGAGAGGGCAAAGTATGGATGTTCCATTATGTCGAATGCTTGGCCGGATAGGAAGAACAGGACCTTAATAAATTTTTTGGTGAATTGTCCATTGGGGTCTACGTTTGAGAAGAGTGTTTATTAGATTTGGGCCTAACTCAACCCCAAAAGCTAGCTCAAGAGGTGAGGATTGCCCAAGCTTTATAAGCTCTTATGAGGCTCTATCTCTAGTCAATGTGGGATTTGGGTTTTTCCCAATACACCCCCTCACGCCCAGCACTATTGGGCTTGGTGCGTGGATAATAATGTTGGGCGGCCCTTTAATGGATCTAGGATAGGCTTTGATACCATATTAGATTTGGGCCTAACTCAACCCCAAAAGCTAGCTCAAGAGGTGAGGATTGCCCAAGCTTTATAAGCTCTTATGAGGCTCTATCTCTAGTCAATGTGGGACTTGGGTTTTTCCCAATACACCCCTCACGCCCAGCACTATTGGGCTTGGTGCGTGGATAATAATGTTGGGCGTGAGGGTGTGTATTGGGAAAAACCCAAGTCCCACATTGACTAGAGATAGAGCCTCATAAGAGCTTATAAAGTTTGGGCAATCCTCACCTCTTGAACTAGCTTTTGGGGTTGAGTTAGGCCCAAATCTAATATGGTATCAAAGCCTATCCTAGATCCATTAAAGGGTCGCCCACCATATTATCCACGCACCAAGCCCAATAATGCTGGGCGTGAGGGTGTCTATTGGGAAAAACCCAAGTCCCACATTGACTAGAGATAGAGCCTCATAAGAGCTTATAAAGCTTGGGCAATCCTCACCTCTTGAGCTAGCTTTTGGGGTTGAGTTAGGCCCAAATCTAATATGGTATTTTGGGGTTGAGTTAGGCCCAACTCTAATAGTGTTGATGGTTCTTCGTACATGAAGACCGGTCCGAAGGTTTTTGAGCTATTGGACAGCTTTGTGGAGGAGATTGGAGAAAGTAATGTCATACAGGTGGTGACTGACAATGGAAGCAATTATGTTATGGCTGGTAAGAACTTAACCTACACTAATGTAGTTTCCTAATTCAAATTCTCAAGTTGTTTATTGGTGATCAATGTTTATTTAATTTGCACTTAGGTAAAATGTTAATGGTCAAGTACCCAAATCTATATTGGACTCCATGTGCTGCACATTGTGTGGACTTGATGCTAGAAGATATTGGAAAGATTGCTCGAATTAAAAAGGCAATACAAAGAGGCGTCGCTCTTGTTGGTTTCATTTACAACCATACTTTGGCTTTGAACACAATGCGGAAGTTCACAAGCAAGTCTGAATTGGTTAGGCATGGAGTCACAAGATTTGCTACATGTTTCCTCACACTACAAAGGCTATATAAACAGAAAAGCAACTTGAGGAAGATGTTCATTTCCGATGATTGGACAACAACTAAGACATCTAAAGAGGCCAAGGGAAAACAAGCAACAAAAACTGTACTTATGCCCAGCTTTTGGAATGATGTGGTCTTTTCTCTTAAGGCAATGGGGCCTCTCGTGCACGTTCTTAGGCTTATAGATAATGAAAAAAAGCCGGCAATGGGTTATATATATGAAGGCTAGCTATGGATAGGGCCAAGGAAGCTATTCAAAGAGCTTTTGGAGGAGATGAAGATAAATACAAAGAAATCTTTGCTATCATTGATACATGATGGGAGTGCCAACTTCATCACCCATTGCACGCAGCGGGCCATTATCTTAACCCAGAGTTATTCTTTAGCAATCCAAGGATTGATTCAGATCCGGAAGTATTGGATGGCCTCTACAAATGCATTGAGAGGTTGTGTAGAACAAATGAAAAGCAAGATAAAACATTAGATGAGTTGTCAATATATAAAAGAGCTGGAGGCATGTTTGGTTTGGATTCTGTTCAAAGGCAAAGGAAGACAAAAGCTCCTGGTAAGCAAAAGTGCATTTGCTTAGTTTAGTTACATGCCCGTTCATTTTATTGTCCAATAAGTTATTGCATGCCATTTGCAGCTGAATGGTGGAAGAGCTATGGAGCACATTGTCCATATTTGCAAAAAATTGCTGTGAAGGTGTTGAGCCTAACTTGTAGTTCATCTGGCTGTGAGAGAAATGGGAGCACTTTTGAGCATGTTAGTAATTGTTAATTAATTAGAATTAGAATTGTAGTGGCTGATTTTATGTGAGTAATTGTTGGCTGATTATTTTTTAACTTATCAAATAGATTCATTCAAAGAAGAGAAACAAGCTAGACCACCAAAAGTTGCAAGACTTGGTTTACATTAAGTATAACCAAGCTCTAAAGGAACTTTATGACGCTCGTGATGTGCTCGATCCCATTCTATTGGATGGCATTGATGAAAGTAATGAATGGTTGGTGGGAGAAATGAGGGCTGATTCTGAAGATGGTGAAGATGAGTTAGTTTTTGAAGATGATACTTTAACATGGGGAACTGTTGCTAGTGTTGCTAGGGCTAGTGAGCCTTTAACATATACTAGGCGGCAAACCAGGTTGAAAGAACAAGCTACTTCTTCAAGACCTTCAAGCTCCAGGAGAAAGGGAAAAGCAAAGTAAATTGTAGAGGTTGAAGAGGAAGAAAGTGATGAAGAAACTGAAGAGGCCAAGGAAGAGATCTACAAGTATAGTAGTAATGAAGATGATGATGAGGCAACATTGGAAGATTTGGAAAATAATTAGAATCTTAGAATTAGATCCAGACTTTATGGTTTGATTTTGTTTGCAGCATTAGACATTAGTCTACTTTTGTTTGCTGCATTAGTCCACACACAATATGACTTGATTTTGGTTGCTGCACAAGTACTTGATTTTGTTTGCAGCATTAGTCTATAACTTATGAATTATGATTATATATTATGACTTTATGAGTATGTTTGCATTGTTCAGTAATTTGTTATGTTTTAGCATTTACATGTGTATTTAAATTTTTTATCTTATATGTCTATACATTCAAATAGCGGCCATACCGCTCCCGCTATCCCGCTATAGCGTTTTTGGGGGTCGGCCGCTACGCTCCGCTATCCGGGATTGATAACTATGGTTTGAAGTGCCTCTGTTCCAGTTTATTGTCCAGATGGGAGTGGGAGGGGGGAAACTGAAGCTACAACGCATTCAACGACAAAATCTAGTGTAACACATTTCTGCAGAAAAACAGAGGAGCTCAACAACTTCCACATCAGGAGTATGTCAAGAGATAAGAAGAAGGGAAATGTTTTCAATGTACCATGCAGTTTAGTCCGATGTATAGGTGTCCAGAAAAGGGCCTTGGCGGACGATGACCGGCTGGATGAAAAAGGAGGGCATTGTATAGATGGATTATCAGACGATAGATTTCCTCGGGCATCATGGAGCAGTAACGTGAACAATAATATCCACCACTTGTTGGCTGCTTCCAACCTTGATGGCAAGGTTGAACTTCGGGGGATGGTATTGTTAAGGCTCAAAAGAGTTAGTTAGATGGGTGATTAATGGGCCTAGCTGGGTTAGTTAGAAAGGTGGTTAGTCAGTTGAGTTAGATAGTTAAATAGATGAAATTGTATAGGGAGGGAAATTCATTCGGAGAATTACAGTTTGAGAGAACAGCTGTAAAAGAGGAAACCCTTTGTGAAGGGGAAACCCTTGGAGGAGATCACTCTGCTTCTTTAGTTCATTTTCAGCCAAGTAATAAAATCTTTATTCCTTTTTCTCTATTTCAATCTTGAGTACAACATACATATTAATAAAAAAAACTTCTAATACCATGAAAAAAATAGCAAGTTCACAACAAAAAATAAATCAAACGTACTCTTCTTAGATAAGCTAAACTTTAGCTCCTAAGAGCAAGACATAAGTTTAGTTCATTTCCCCCTAGAGACTGGACTTTTTAGCTCTTCTAAGATGAATTCCATGAGAATCAAAAAAGTACACTTGTTTTTGCAAGAGAAGCTAATTCAAATGCCACACTTACCAAGTCATGTGAGGATCCTTTCAATTCAGATAAAACAGTGGCTGAATCTGATCTAATAGGACAATTGAATACCTGAAAATAACGTAGTACCAACTTTTAGCATCAAGTCAATGAGGAGGGAAATTCTCTAGAATTGACTCTAAAGATTCTATGAGGAGGAAGTTGATTGATTACCACAAAACCAGCGAAAGTAAGTCCACTCTCCACTAAATCCCTATCCAAGCTTCTAGCTTCACTGACCTTCAAGCATTTAACAGCAAACATGCAAATGTGGAAATTCAGAAAAAAAAACAGCAAATTGGTAATCAATGTGACACAACAAACAGTGGAGGAGGAAGGACACCTAGCATG
The DNA here is from genome assembly GCA_039655645.1 of Ammopiptanthus mongolicus. Classification (NCBI taxonomy): domain Eukaryota; kingdom Viridiplantae; phylum Streptophyta; class Magnoliopsida; order Fabales; family Fabaceae; genus Ammopiptanthus; species Ammopiptanthus mongolicus. The sequence goes on along the minus strand of CM077345.1, from coordinate 24,668,721 downwards.
CTTCAGGAGTGAAGGAAAAAAACAAAAAGAATGCAGTTCGCACTCTCTCAATTACACTCAAGAGTTCGGGTCCAAATTTATTAAAATGATACAAAAGGGGAAACTTAACAATGTCAATGTTTAACTAGCCGGTCCCAAGCCGGAGAAAAGAGGATTAAGCAATTGACAGCCAATGTAAAACCTTATCGAATCTCTAAAACATAGACAAATGATGTGATTGTGATGTTGTATACAAAAGGGAAAATTAACTTGGCTATATGTCAAAGGAAGTACACAAAAATAAGTGTGATTAGAAATTAAAGCCAAAATAGAAACACATTGAAAATGTTATCCTATCACCGAAAGTTTATCCTCTTTGAATAACTCAGATGACAAGACAGGAAACTTCAATCACTATTTTGTTCCCCGGTGCATAATTCAATATATGATGGAAAGAGGTTCATAAAACTCAATGTAAATTACACAATATTCTTACTGTCATGTCAGAAAGAGACTTGTAAGCAAGAGCAAGAACACGAGACCCCTGGCGTGTATATTTTTTGTAGGTTTCAACATATGATGGCGGTATATCAATGAGCCTATCTTGAATAATTTCTGGGGCACCCTGAAATAGAATTTCATAAAGAATCTCTTAGAGGGTTTCAATAAAGGAAAAGACCAGTAACTCTCAAGTTACTACTGATTAGAAGTATTTTAAAATATAGAAGATGTATGTATATTAACGTCCATTTATGATCAACAATGTAATAGAGTACGAGAGAAACAAAAGTAAAGAAAAATAATTCAGAAGCCAGAATCTTAAAACTATGGGCTTTTAATGTAGCACTGAAACTAGCCCACTCACAAACATTTTATTGTAGAATGTCACATCCATAAAATAAGGAAGCTTCACTGGTCAGCTAACATCAATAGCAGCCAACTGTCAAAACCCAATCCCCCAAAAACGAAGTAAAAAAAAAGAGTGGCTGTGATATTGCCAACACCTGATCTAATCAACGCTTGTTGTAGCATACACGTAACAACAAAACCTTTTCCCAGTAAGTAGGTTGGATAAACGGAACAAACAACGTCATTTTGTTCTATCAGAAATCATGTACTCAGAAAGGCCATTTAAATCTAAGTCCATTGCTGAGCATACACATGCATGCATAATTTTATTTTAATGAATGCAAAATGAGACAGAGAGAATTGGACAAACCGAAAAAATTTATTAACATACTAGGGTGGGAAGTTTAAATTTTAAACATATAACTAGTGCCACTAAATTTAAAATATAACTCAATCTAAATTGAAAGACAATCATTGATAACATGTCCAATACATTTTTCTTTTTGTAGGACACATGCCAACAACAAAACCAATTCTATGTAGCCCTAAATATTGGAAATAAAATTGCTGTCTCGTTACCCCACAATCCTATACTGCACTCAAGCACTAAACATATGGAATTGGACATTCATTTTGTCAGAGAAAAGGTGATCTCCAAGGCTTTGACTATTCATCATATACCTGCTGATCAGCTAGCAGATGCTCTCACCAAGCCACTGCCTTCTTAAAGATTCAGTGATGTTTGGACCAAACTCAAAGTATTTAGGTTGCAGCCTCCACCTTGAGTTTGTGGGGGGCTATTAGAGTATAGGGTACCTTGAGTTTGTGGGGGGCTATTAGAGTATAGGGTGCGTTTGGAAGAGCTTATAAAGAGCTTATGAGAATAGCTTATGGAAATAAACTTATTCAAATAGTTTATGAAAATAGTTTATGGTCTTCCCATAAGCTCTTTTTAACGTATTTCTATAAGCTTGTCAGAGAAGCTTATGAAAATAAGTTGTTTTTAGCTTATTGAATAAGTGCTTAATTAAGTTGTGTGTAACCAAACTCACCCTGTTAGTTGAAGTTGTTACAGTGCTGTGAGACAGTTAAGTGTATTAGATAGCTAGTTCTGTTCCCTATATAAATTACTCTTGTACTGACTTGTAATTGAATGAATCATTTTCACACGTAATCAGAAAACTCTATATCTTGCATCTCTCTTCTCTGAACTCTTGAACTTTATCATGGGGTCACCGATTGGAAAAGTCAACAGAGTGGCGGCAGACAGGGAAGGAGGCCGGAAGGACAACACAGCAGGGAGAGATAACTATCGGAGTTCCATATATTTTTTTTTCGGGTCTTCAGCAGTGGAATAGTGACGGGACAAGTCACAAAGGATAGTATTGCTCTGATACCATGTTGAATTGGAGGGTTTTAGGTAAAGGAAGGAGGAAAAGAGAGAAATAAACAAACAAACAATAAGACTGATATTGATTAGATGAGGTGATGATGTGATACATAAAAAACACTCAATATTCCTATTTATACTAGACTCTTAATCCTAATTAAATAAGGGCTCGTGAGCCTAATTAAATAAGAAACAAATAACTTACTAAAGATAAGATAAAATCCCTAAGGATAAGATAAGACTCCTAAAATGATAAGATTCCTAAAAATAAGATAACATAATTATCCCTAAAATAAAACTAGATATTATGAGACATTTCAGATATTCTAACAATCCTATTCCAAAACAAAATGGAATGTCATTCCCTAGTCCCTACACTTTTTGAAGCAATGACATTACACAAATTTGTAGAATAGAATTTGGAATAGGAATGACAATCCACATGAAAAAGGGAAAGCTATAGCACCAGTCCAATCCTTCCTTCGTTTAAGTTAGTTTAAGAAAGTAGGCGTCGAGAGTTGGAAGCACATTTCGGTCTACACTAAGATCCTGAAAAACTAAAAACAATGAAGAAGGTTATGAAATTCCTTCGGTCTTAGAAAGTTCTATCCACCAACTCATCCAGAAAGAGCTTTATTATTAACAAACATAGGAACCCTCTGATTCGAACAACTAAAGGCATTCCCTTCCTTCCCATAACATAAGCCGTAGTTTCATTAAACTCTCAGGTAGCATTTGGCCCAGCTTATTTTGGCTTCTCTTCTCCTTAAAAGTAGAAGCCGGGCAAAACAATTTTTTTGAGAAGCTCTTAAAATAAAAAGGAGCTTATGTATAAAGAACAAATGTTGAAAATAAGGAGCTCTTAAAAAAGCTACTACAGGGAGCTTTTTTTAACTTGTGCGGAGCTTTTTTTCCCTCTGACCTCTCTTCGATCCCCATTCCTCTCTTTTTCCTTTTTCTTTTTTTTTTTTCTCTCTTCTTCTCGTTGTTGTTAACCCTTCGTCTCACTATCCCTCTCTCCTTCTCCAGACGTCGCCAGCTCTTCTCCTCCAACGCCGGTTCTTCTCCTCCGCGCCGTGCATAACCACCGTGCATGCGGCTCCATGCTGACCCTCCTTTTTTTCTGTCATTTGTTATCTTCATTTCAGTTCTTCTGCAATTGTTCTGCACCCTGCATTTCGGTTTTTTTTTTCCGTTTTTTATCTTCATTTCAGATCTTCTAAGTTTATTCCTTGCGCCCTATTGTTTTGTTATCTTCCGCTCTGTTATTCTGCTCTTAGATCTGTTTTATACTAACAAGAAAATAGAATGTAGACTGAATATGCGAAAAGGGGTAGAGCAAATTCGATTGACACACCCACTTCTCTGATTATTAGGCATGACTTTTGATTCTCAATTGTAAGAATTAAACCAAGAATGTAGGTGAGAATTTATTACACCGCCTAAGAAAATTTGCACCGATTGAAGAAGTCAGGCACCTACACTCTACTGTGCAATTACAGCTGCAAAACTGCAAGAAACCTATAAGCTTTTGAAGACCTTTGTGTCATTTCCTCTGCACATGTATTATCTATTTAACTTTACAGTTGTTGTTTTCTTCATAACAAAGTTACCATTATTATATTGTTATGATTAGCCTATAAAAGGCTCGGTGCTTGTAATTTTTTTGCATGACAAGTGAATTGAATGAATATTAACATTGAGAAGTTCTCTTCCTCCCTGTGTGTGTTGGTGAGTGTGAGAGAAAAGAAATTCCTGGAGTGAGATATTTATGTACGTGTGTGTGATATCATCAATGCTTCTCTGGTTTTGGTTTTGGTTGGCTTGGTTTGAAGTGGTGCTACTAATCTAGCTTTGTAAAAGGACAGATTATGCAGGAAGGATTTTGTTTGGAGTGGTTTTTTACAACTACTATTGCATATTTGCATATACGTTTTATTGATAGATTTTCTTAATTTTGTTTGAATATTTCATTTATCAGAAATATGTAGAATTTTTATAATTAGATATCTTATATTTTAACCTTAAATAAAATCAAATTATAAAAGTATTATAAAAAATGCCAAACAACTTTTAGCTTAAAAGTAGCTTTTAAGTTAAAATAAAATAAAATTACCAAACAACTTTAGCTTTTACTTTTAAAGCTCTTATTTTTAACTTCTCCTTTAAAGTAGCTTTTAAGCCCAAAATAAGTTAGGCCAAACGCAACTCAGTACATAATACCCAATGGGCAAATTAAGCTTATAAAGAAGCGACTCAAATCAGGCAGAACCTGATTGGGTAACATGCATGCATCCAAAATTGCAGATTTCAAAACAAGACAATGAGCAACCAACAAACCTTCACAAAGGCAAAAAATTCCTCCTGAATGCGAACAACAACTGCCATTCGTTTTAAATGAGATGCAAAATGGTACCGCTGAACAATTTGGACAGGATGGCCATTTCCCCTGCAATTTGATAAAAATCAGGATAAAACAAAGATGACATAGAAAGAACTGTATAAAATAAAAAGAGATAAGAACTTGATAATCAGGGAAAAGAAAGGACAAGAATTTGGAAATCTTATTTGGACTCTTGATTCCTCGTGTCTTCTCTTTTAAATCTTATTTTCGGTTCCTTACCCATTCTCCTAAATCCTAATAGAGATAGGTTTCTTTTGAACAAACCTATCTGGAAATCTAAGGCTCCTTCTAAGGTCAAATCTTGTCGAGACTGCTGTTCTGAACAGGATCAACACTAATGACATGTTACAGAACGGCAGACCTCTTGCTGCTTTGTCTACCAACAAGTGTTTCATGTGAAGTTCTAGCTAGGAAACCAGGGCTCATATTTTTGCATTGTTCTGCAGCTAATTTTCTTTGGAATAATCTGTGTGAGATTTTTGGAAAGAACTGGATCTTTTCTATGGATTTGCATGAGTTTCTTCAAAGATTTTAGCTCATATAAAGAAGCTAAGATTCTGTGGCAATGTTCAGTCTTTGTAGTTCTATAGTGTTTATGGCTTGGAGATGTATGCTACAATTTCTAAGGGCGCTTATTTGTCTTTAGACATCATTTTGTATAGGTTATTTTTTTAGCCACCATTTGGTGTTTTGCTCATGGTCTTTTTAGAAGTGTTTCTTTGTCAAACATGCAGAGAAATTAGCAGGCTTTGTTACATGATTCAATCTCCTAGGTTCAAGTTTGGTATTCTTTAGTCGTTTATTTGAGAGGACATCTTATCCTCTATGTAGTTTTCTCTTCTTCCTTAATAAATTTCTTTTTCTATATAAAAAGGGGCAAAGATGAAGCATACAAACCACGAACATCATAGACAATAATTATAATAACATATCCCCATGACTCATATCCTTTGCTTTCTTAATTATTATACAATTTATACTTCCTTGTTATACCAACAGGAGCACTGGAATGCAAAGCATTTTGTTGAGCTCGGGTGGCAATAATCAAATTAAATGAGCTCAAACACCAAAAAAATCCATGTCAATTAAAATCTCACAAGAATTTAAAAAAAAAAATCAACTGGGAGCTGAATCCATAGAGAAGACACGCAGAACTAAGATACTTAATTGAGAAGAAATAGATTCACTTACTTTTTTGGAACAGCCTTCTCATCAGATTTATAACTCCAATCGATTCCCTTAAGTGCAGCCTTCTCAAGAGGATCACCAACCTGTGGGATATTAAGGAATTTAAGAGAATACAGCATTAACAAACAATAGCAAAGATAAAAAAAAGGAGCAAATATTAAAGTCCTTCTAGCTCTCCAGCCAAAATCATGAAGACCTATTGCTCAAGCTTGATAGTTATCGAGCAAAAAGCATGAAAAATACCAGTAACCGGGGGAACATAGGATTTGGAGCGACAAAGAATTGAGGAAACAAAAGGTAAGAAAAGATTCCTTTCCCAAGTCTAGAAATAAATAAATAAATAAATGTTGTTTCCTATGAAAAATGGCTATTATCATCTACAAAATCAATTTAGCATGATATCCAAAGGTAACTTCGAATACTATATAAATAGTAAGCTTGATATCAATCAAGTAAAAAAAGAAAATGTGATAACATGGGTGTGGCTTGGCTTTCAGGAAACTGTTTCAAAAACTGCTTACTGTGCAAGGCAAGCAATGAAGCATTCCTAATTTATCCAATCCAACTGTTATGCCCCCCCCCCCCAAAAAAGGTGTCAATTTCTTACCCCACCTCCAAGTTAAATGCAGAAATGCAAGACAGGTAAATGTAGCCATTAAATTCAATTGTGAAGCAATGACATGATTTACCTCAACTTTAGTTTATGATATCATTATCAGGCCTTGAATAATTTTTTTCTAGAACACTCTTATATTCTTTCACAATTGAAACATCGGGGCAACCATGATCTTATAGTTTAATACTTCATTCCATTCAACACTATAACTATAACATGGTATAAAACAAAGACTGGCTTTAACCACCTGCAGAGAGAGAGCATACCAGCTTATTCTCAACAAATACCAACGCATGGCAAGAAGCCAGGATTTCTACAGTTCGCACAGGCACTCTACTCATATCAGATTCTAAATCAATAGTTCCTGTCAACCCAACAACTCCGGAAAACTCCTATAATAAAGTGGAAGGAAATGTGTTATAGCACAAAATATGGTCTCAAATGATAAACCAATACTGTGGCGTGATATGGGCATACCATCTCATCAGATGTAAGAGTACCGGTCTTGTCGAAACAACAAATATCAACCTATAGGGCAAGGTAGGTAGAAGAACTTCAATAAAACCAATTTCAATGCGATTTATATCTGACAAAATGAAGGATGTACAGCAGAAACATAGTAGTAGTCCTCCAGGTACCTTCCCAGCAAATGGTATTCGAAAAGGTTCCGTACAAAAAATTCCACGCCGAGCCAGTGCAATCAGAGATGTATTAACAGCTATTGACAATTCCATTGGTAACTCAGGAGGTATCACGGAAGTAATAATAAGTGAACAACTTAGTATAAGTTTATACTTGCTCCTTGTGGGATCTTCTAGCCCCTGTATCATACCATTGACAATTTACCAAGTCATATCACAATTTACCATTAAGATCAAGCCATATCAAAATTCACCTACAAATATTCATCTGTAGGATGCATTACCTTCATAAGCACATAACCAGCAGCAATTAAAGCGAATACAACCAAGAATAAAATGAACAGTCCACTTTCCCAGCTATTAGCAGTCACCTATGATATGTCAATTTAGAAAGCAGAACAAAAAATCAATTTTATCAAAATGACACTGAAATCACATACTCAGGCTTAATAAGGTTTGTATCAATTTACCCTTTCTGTAGAGAATAAGATAGTTCGCATCAACTTTCCTGACTTGTTTCGAACCCCGTCCTCAGGACAACAGCCAAGCAGCCACCATCAGGCGTTTTTAGAGGAAAGGTCTGACTCCAACAAGATTGTTAAAAACAAAAAGGATGAGAAGCATGAGAACTAACTCAACACTACATGAAAATATATAATTTTGTAGCCTGAAATCACCTTATCTGGAGAGTGCTGCAGTATTTTAGTTCCACCAAATAAGACATGGCTTTTATCTCGCTTTGCTGACAACTTCTCCTCAATCGCCCTACCCATGATTGAAACCTAAAAGGACGGCCATATCTAAATGAGAATCATGCAGGAAGAACATCATGACATAAAAAAGCTCCAGTCCCCATATGCTTTCAGAGATGCATTTAGATAGATCAGCCAACCATAAGAAAGATTAAAGATGTTCTATCCCAACCTTCTTTATTTTTCATGGAGAAGAGAAGGCCAAGCACAATAATGAATTCATATGACCAGATCCATAATTACATACACAAGTAAACATGGACATACACAAACATTAAAAATTTTGGGAAGAACAAACTGAAATCAGTATTCAAAATCAAATGTTTTTAGCAAATCACATAATGAATAGAATCATCATTACAAAATCAAGTATAAACAAAGAAAAACAGGAGGCAAAACAGCGTAGCACAATTGTAGCTCAACAGTGGGCAAAGGAGGCAGGGCTATAAACCAAATATTGAGCAAAATGTTTCAGCATATCCATAATAACTGTCTAAACAAGTTGCTGGTAAAAATCAATATCACTACTTTTGGTCATTCGAGACATGTAACCAGCATAGAAGTATGCCACGAATGCCAAGAATGTCCAAACCAGCAAACAAATAGTAGTGCAAATTAGGCAATCAAATACTGAATCATCTACTCAAAGTTTAGCAAAATATAATCCCCTTCTGCACAAGACCAATTTATACTTTAATGTAACATATATCTATTAGTGATTAGACAAGCACATTAGAGAGTAGTTCAGAAAAGAGAAACACCTTCCATTGAGGAGTAGACTCGCCTGTGAGAATAGCTTCATTCACAATTGCACTTCCAGCCAATATAAGCATGTCTGCAGGTACAGACTTCTCCTCTCCATTCTGACCGGAAGAGCGACCTATAGAGACAACATCCCCGGGCAAAAGGTCCGTCCCAGAGAGTTTTACCCACCTGCAATCCACAAAATATACAAGCAAGCATTAAAATTTTACTCCACTAAACCTGCATATGAGCTTATTAACAATGAGATAACATACTTGCCACAGCGATGTACCATTAGGATCTGACTATCCACTCTAACACGTCTTAACTCAGTTAGTGTCTTCAACCGACTTTTTGCCATGGTAGACTCAAACATAAACAGCATAAATAGAGTGAACAAACTGTAATACCAATATTCGTCCAAACACCAAAGACCCACACAGAAAACCTGATCATAATAGAAGCAAGAACCTGTCAAGAGTTAGCATGAAGATTAAAGACAAAAGAGATAGAGAAAAAGGCAAAAAAGAAAGATTACCTGAAATACAAAAAAAGGCTCCATGCAATGCTCTTTCATCAATTTCTGAAATGTTGGCTGAGGATAATCAAATCTAGAAGATCAAAAAGCAGAACATTAGATAGCAAAACTAAAATGTTCAGAGATCAACTGAGAAGACAGGTGTCTCTTTTACAAAGGGGGCAGGAATCAATAATCGCCAAATATCAAAATAGGGGATTGCATCTAAGACATGTATAATTCTTAAATATTGATGTATAAGCAGATATTTCCAACTATAATCACATATCTATAACTTCACCACACAAAAATGTGTTCTGAAGATCAGCAGATGCATATGAAATTTATAACAAAGAACAAAGAAAAGGAAACCCACACATTCCGACCCCATTTCTCAGTAGCAGCAAGAACTTTAGCTTCAGAGCCATGACCACTACTCTTGAGATAATATCCAAACGTTTCCTTGGTAGGGTAAGAAAGTTTGCAAAAAGTTCCCTTCTCCTTTGAATAGACGAAACATTGTTTCCTAAACTCAAAGTAAATCTCTTCCACATCCACGGTGGATGAAGAACCTGCAGGCTGCACAAGCAAACACTTAACCATGTAGACAACCAAAGCAAGCGCCTTCTAAGGAGGAAGAGAGAGAAAGAAAGATTCTCAACAAAACACAATCTGTAAGACCAGAAAACAACCATGTAAATAAAGAGATAGCTGGATTCGCAAACAGCACAATTCAAAATTAGTATGTACAGTGATCATGTAGCAAGCAAAGTACAGTATCAAGTGCAACACTGCATATTCATGATGCAGTCTACTCCAGATCATTTGACAGTATTGAAGTAAGCCATCAAATTTGTGCACAACAAGCATTAACGAATATGAATATGAAATCAAAACATACATTTCAAAATTCAAACATAAAATTTAGCTCAGACTGTGCATATAGACATGTCTATTTTTCTTTTCCAACCTGAAAAGCTATCCTCCTGATAAACCATAAAATACAAAAATCAGAATGCACAAGATTTAACACATCAAGTTACCAAAGCTCGCCAATTTGCTTGTATATCCAAAACCAATAAAGAAACCCATAAAAAATAGCTGCTATCTGGGCATCAGAAAGAAGCTAAGATCACTTTATCCCATAAAAGATGTAGCAGCAAAAAATTATCCTTGAAAATCCTGGTGCCTGATAGAGCAGAGAAGACAATTAATCGAACAAGCAAGAAAAAAAGCAGTGAAACGAAGATTCGTATTGAAAATGAAAATATAAGGTGCAATACAACAAAACCAGAGCAATGCTCCTCAGAGAAGAGATAGTCTCTCTCTGCCTAACCACTAGGGTACTAACTGAATTCTTATGTAATGATGAATTCCCTGCTCCCATTCACCTATTGTAAACTGCACATCCTTCCTTTTTTTATCAGCATAGTGTTTCATTTGTTCTTGAGCCCTTTGTAAATTATACTTCAATTGCCTTAATGCCTCATCTCTGTCCCTTAGCTCTTGAGCCACAGCTTGGACTCTTGTTTCACCTTCTAAAAACTGAACCAAGGCTGGATGTGGCCTCCCAACACAATCTGGAATGGAGTAAAACCAGTAGACACATGGAAAGTGGTATTATACCACAATTCGGCCCAAGGAATCCAATGGGACCAAGACTTAGGTTGTTCGGACACAAAACACCTTAAATAGGCCTCGAAACACCTATTCAACACCTCCATTCGTCCATCCGTTTGAGGATGCTAGGAAGAGGACATCCTCAAAACAGTCCCATGAAGCTTGAACAGCTCTTTCCAGAAAATGCTCACAAACAAAGGGTCACAGTCACTCCAAATTGACTCCGGAATGCCATGTAAACGCACCACCTCTTTAGCAAAAATAACAGCTATGCTACGAGCTGTAAAAGGATGCTTAAGAGGAATAAAATGGCTTACTTTGATAGCCTATCCACAACAACCAGAATTGCCTCATAATCATTGCTCTTGGGTAACCCTCCTATAAAATCCATGGAGATCTCACTCCAAACCATAACTGGAATTGGCAAAGGTTGCAACAATCCATTAGGAGTCGTAGCCTCATATTTCTGCCTTTGACATGTGTCACAAGCTCTCACAAATTCTTCGACCATACCTTTTAGTCCATGCCAAAACAAATTACCGGCAATTCTCTTATATGTGCGCAAAAAACCAGAATGTCCCCCACTAGGAGTTGAATGAAAATCCTTCAAAAGCATAGGAATCATAGCTGACTTTGCAGGTAAGACCAACCTGTTTTTGTAAAACAGCACCCCACCTTTGAGAACATATCCTGGTCTTGATGCTGGATCATTCTTCAAAGCCTCAATAATTGCCCTCAAAACTGGATCCTGCAACACTTCCGCTTGGAGCTCTTTACCTTGCTGCCAAATCGGGTAAGACACTAGTGCTCTCAGTTCTGGTTCTTCATGTTGCCTAAATAAGGCATCAGCTACCTTATTTTCCAATCCCACCTTATAAACCACCTCAAAATCAAACCCCAACAAATGCCTCCAAACTCTTTTGATCCGATACACAATGAACCTCCTACCCAATAAATAATGCCTCCTGTTAGAAAATCAGAGATATATCTGATAATATCTTTTTTATATCTTTTTAGAATATTTTAGAGTATCCTAAATGATCTCTTAGGATTTATTTCTTATTTATATGTTATGATTTGTTTCCCTATTTAATTAGGATTAGGATTCTACATTTACTATAAATAGGACTATTAGGTTGTCTTTTGTAATCATATCATCACCATATCAAATCAATATCAGACTTATTATTTGTTATTTATTTCTCTCTTTTCCTCTTTCCCTACCCAAAACCTTCCAATTGAACACCTCAATTGCTAAAACCAAAGCCATTAGTTCCTTTTCATAAGCTGACTTGGCCAATTTAGATCCCAAAAAAGCCTTACTAAAATAGGCTATCGGGTGCTTCAATTGCATCAACACTGCTCCCACCCCTTTTACCCGAAGCATCACATTCAATCTCAAAGGGAATTGTGAAATTAGAAAGTGCCAAAACTGCTGCAGAAGTGACTGCCCTTTTTAATTGATCAAAAGCCATATCAGCTGCTGCGTTCCACACAAAGTCATCCTTCTTGGTTAGATCAGTAAGTGGCTTAGCCATTTTGCCATAATTCGCAATGAAATTCCTGTAGTAACCGGTTAAGCCAAGGAATCCCCATACCCCTTTGACATTCTTAGGAGTAGGCCAATTGATCACACTACTCACTTTTTTAGGGTCCAGTGCCACACCTTGATGGGAGATCACATGACCCAAGTATTCAACCTGCCATTGCCCAAAAGCACACTTCTTTCGGTTAGCAACAAATTGATGCAACTGTAACACTTGTAAAACAGCCTCTAAATGCTGTAAATGGGAATGCCAATCCTCACTGTACACCAAAATGTCATCAAAAAATAACAAAACAAACCAACGCAAGAAGGGCTTAAAGATCTCATTCATTACCGACTGAAAAGTGGCAGGAGCATTTGTTAAGTCAAAGAGCATAACCAAGTAATCATAGTGACCTTCATAAGTACGAAATGCAGTCTTATGAACGTCTTCCTCCTCCATTCGAATCTGATGATAGCCCGATTTAAGATCCAACTTAGAGAAATATCCAACACCAAACAACTCATCCAAAAGCTCATCCACCACTGGAATAGGGTACTTATCCTGCACCGTAACCCTATTGAGAGCTATAATCAGGACACATACGCCATGAGTTGTCTTCTTGACCAAAATCACCGGACTTGAGAAAGAGCTGGAACTGTTGCAAATTACCCCTTGCTGCAGAAGGGCTTTAATCTGCTTTTCTATCTCATCCTTCTAATAATGTGGGTATCTATACGGTCTTACACTCACTGGACCCACTCCCAGTTGCAACACAATTGAATGTGCTATGTTACGCACAGGAGGTAGGCCATTTATTTCTTTAAAGACAGCCTCATATTTGCATAACAGTGACTGAAGCTCATGCTGTTTGACCTGCGACAACATTCTAGCAGCCCCCTCTTCAACTGTTGTTGCACAAAACCACCCTTCAAGCTCTCCAAAATCATCTTCTACAATGCTTAGAAGAGTATCAGGAACACCAAAAATGCCTTTCCTCTGCGTAACCTGCTGTTGTCCTCTTAACTTGATGAGGCGCCCTCCATGGTTGAACACCATGGACATTTCCTTACAATCCATGGTCACCTTGCCCAAGGTTTCTAACCACACCACACCCAAAACCACATCCACACCCCCTAACTCCAGAATATAAGCATCTATTTTCACCTCCAACTCCCCTAAATACAAAGCCATTTCTTCACACTTGCCTGTTGTCCTCAACCTGTGTCCATCTCCCAGCCTCACTCCTACGCATTTGGTTGGTTCCATTGCCAACGCTGCCACTGCTGCTGGTGTAATGAAGTTGTGGGTAGCCCATTGTCCACCAATACCATCAATGAGACCCCATCAACCAACCCCTCCAATCGCATGGTTTTGGCACCATTCCACAGCAAATTTGTGATGCCAAAGACCCCTATGACCTTACACTCCAACTGTTCTTCCTCCTCAGCTTCTATTGCAATAATCTCACCCTCCTCGTTAACAGTTTCATCATCACCCAATATAATCAACCTAAATTGTTTAGCAGCACATTGATGAAGGGGATGATACCTTTCATTGCAACGGAAGCATAAACCCTTGGCCCTCTTCTCCAGCAGTTCCGAGTAGGGTAAGTGTCTCACCCCGCGGCTCCAATCGCCAGAATAACGGCGAGGTTCCTCTGCGCAAACCCCCTTCGACGAACCAGTGGAGGAGACAAAACTCTTTCCTCCTGAATTGGGTGAGAAATTTGACCCGGTTTGCTGCTTGGGTTTACCCGAGTTCTAATTAGATGCAGAATGGGCCTGACCCACCGACCCAAGTGAATCCCCATCACACTGGGTCCACCCCACCTTGGGTGTGCGAGCCCAATTCGGAGGTTGGCCCAGTCGCGAACGCGACCCATAAAGTTGCCCCGGTTGGGACAACACCGCGAGCTCAGCTTCAACGTCCCTCGCCAACTGCATCGCCTGAGAAGGTCCTTACTCTTTTTTGAATTTCCTAACGCAAACCTCCCACAAAGTAACCCAGCAAATTGTAATTTTGGTAATCGGCCACACTGAGAAGAAAAGAGTTCGAACTTAGCTATGTACTCCTCGACAGAACTCGTTTGCCTCAATTCCTTGAGCTCTACAAATGGGTTGTCCAGACAACCTCCCCCAAACCTTGCCACCAAAGCCTCTTTGAAATTCTCCTAGGTTAACGAATCAGTGGAGTCTTTCCATAAATTGAACCAATGAATTGCTTGACCCTCCATGCTCAACTTAGCAAGTTGAATGCGAACCTCCTCAGAAATTCGTTGAACCTCAAAATAAGTCTCAACACATGTAATCCAAGCCACAGGGTCCTCTCCAACAAACGAAGGCAACTCCACCTTCTTGGCTGACAAACGAAACTCATCCAAGGTGGTAGAAGAGGTCTCCTCCTCACTTCCAGTTGGGCGTCCCTGTGTAGTTGAGCGTCCGCATAAACGGTTCATCTCAGCCAGTAACGCCTCCTTCAAATCCACCATACCCGATTCCACACGCTCCAAACGGACCTCCAAAGCTTCGACTCGGTCAGCCATTTTCGGTGGCATGAATAGCAGCAGGTCGGACCAATTGATAGAGCAGAGAAGACAATTAATCGAACAAGCAAGTAAGAAAGGAGTGAAATGAAGATTCGTATTGAAAATGAAAATAGAAGGTGCAATACCAGGAAACCAGAGCAACGCTCCTCAGAGAAGAGATAGTCTCTCTCTCTACCTAACCACTAGGGTACTAACTGAATTCTTACATAATGATGAATTCCCTGCTCCCACTCCCTACATTGGGATATTCTAACCAACTGCCAGCTAGGCAGCTCACCCATTCTCTACCCTTTTCTCTTTCTTTTTCTTTCTTTCATAAACTCTCCAAACCACGGGCTGATCTTGCGTAAAGCCCACTAACACATCCTCTTCTGTCCCAGCAGCCATATTGGGCCTATTAGGCACCCTATCAGTGCCTTTCCTCACTAACCATAGGCACCCACTCACTGCATAATACTGCCGAAAAAAGTGTCTTAGTTACTCCTTTCTAAACCTCTAAATTGGCATATGAAGAATCACTCCAAAATCTCGACAAATACAATTTGTATTAGTCCTGTTAAGTATTCCAGTCTTCCAAACACACAGACGCACATGCACACAAGTAAAAAAAACAAATAAATCACCCTTTTTTCTAAGACAGTTCACCCAAAACCTAGTGCCTTACCAAAAATTGGCAGTCTTCATAAGATATATGCCATACACAATCTCCATCACTCACCCCCAAATCAAAGAAAAACAGACAAACAAGGAGCTAGGTGAGGCAGCTCATCAGCATTTTCTACAAATTATTATTGTATCACTGACAATACCAAGAAAATAATTCAAGAAATCATCTACTACCATCCAAATTCTGAAGTTCATTCCTTTGCATCCATTATTATTCCATTAATACATATCCCCCAATAAAGCATTTGTTGTAATCAGGGGTGTGCACAGAGATCAAGAAGATAAGTAGACACTCCAGTCGAACGAAAGAAAAGCCCAATGAATTTAAAGGTAATAACTTAGCAACATCTTTCAAATCACAAAATGTAGTTGCTTTGATAAGAGGGTTCATAAATTTTCAATCTAGAAGTTAGAACATTCACTTTCTTTTAAAATTAACATTCACCAACCTCGTGTAATATCAACATATGTACATGTCATGCAGGATTAGTAACCCAAAAGGCCAAAACACTATCACACTTTGTCCAGTTCTCATTGTCCTGGGCAGTAAACATCTAATATTTCATTTATCTAATTTTTTTCCATATATAAATTTAACATACATATCTCCCCTGAAGATTTTACAACAGTTTTCTCATCTGAAATCCTGTATATCCCAAACCTTTCTTATCTTTGGAATGAAAGAAAGACCATCAAAACTCAATTATACAAACCTATAAAGAAGAAGATAAATTGAGCAAGAGCAACCACAAGACACAAAACACTCTCAATATCATTCAAAGTTCAAATACATAGAGTTCCACAGGACATAAGTCATCAATAAGAGTTCACCCTTTAAATACTATTCTCAGTTATTAGTTAATAATACTAATGAACTCACATTTAAATACATCCTTCACTTCTCATCACACAACACAAAATGCAAACTCTGGTATAAAACCAATTTGAAAACTCAAAGAAAAACTCAAAGCACATCAAAATACTCACTATTTTTCGAAAACAAAGCGGCACAACTTCTTTGGAACCCGAGAACTTCACCGGAGTTATCTTGCAAGAATCGGCCTGGTGAATATTCTTAACCTGCAACAAAAAACAAAGCTTCCATCAACATAATTGATCAACACGTTAGAAACCAAACCAACACACAAGTTATTACACAACAAAAAACATTAACACACCTTGCTATAATGAGCGAAACACTTGAAATCAATAGACCAACCCGTAAAGAGCCAAACAAGGATGTTAAGAGCAACGAGCGCACCCAAAACAATAGCGGCATCAACGAAATCGAGGCTAGGGAAAATCACAGTGATCCACGCGCCGTAGAGAATGGCGAAAGGCCAAATGTCCACGCGCCACGGCCATTGCTTCTTCTTCAACAAATCGACTCTTTCAACCACCTTGCCACCAACGTGAAAACTCGACATTGCGATTCCCAAACGAATCGGATTCGGCTGAAAACAGTTGAGTAATGAGAGAAGAGGAAGCGATGAGAAAAATGAGAGAATTAGGGTTTGATTGGTTTCTTAGATCTGATGGAAATCAAAATTTGGGAAAGGGATTTGATTGGGTACCTTGGGTTGTGAGAGTAGCAGGGTGGGGTGAGTTGAACGCCTCCCAAACTTGCAACGATTTGGTCTCCGTCTGCGAATCTTCAAAACCTTGTTGATTACTACAACGCTCTGCTTACTGGAGAAGCCTCCTTACTGTTACACATTCACCCTTTAATCAATTTTTAATTTTTAATATCGTTTCTTCTTTTTCATCATTCCATGATTATTATATGCACTTAATTGGTATATATTGTAAATAAAATGATTTGTTATATAGATAACCAATCAGAAATTGTCATATAAGTTAAAGTATTTGACTCTTATCCTAACTACCTTAAAAATTACACACACCATGATTTCTGATTGGATGAAAATATAAAAAATCTTTATACTGACAGTATATACCAATTAAATCAATTTTTATTTTTTTATTATTATTATTATTATTATTATTATTATTATTATTGTTGTATTATTATTATATTACTTTTTTAAATCAAATGCATTGTCAATGTAAAAAAAAAAAAAAATAGACGGTCAATAAATCATAAATTCAACATGATTAAAACATACTTAATTGTACTTTTGGTTCGCTATTATTGATCATGTGCGATTTCAGTCCCTAAAGTTTTTTTATGCAAAATTGGTCCCCTTATTTTTTTAAATGTTACAAATTTGGTCCCCTTATTTTTTAAATGTTGCAAATTTGGTCCTTCTGTCCAATATATGTCAATTTTTTCTATGATCAGCATAGAGGAATCACTCTTCTAAGAGCAAAGAACCTCTATTTGAAGTTCTCCCTCATATGTCTCTCTAAGGTTTTGTCCCTCCTTTTTGGGACCTTTTTTTTGTTCCACCACAAATTATTTATTATAGAAACTCAACCAGAGGTTCTATGCGCTTAGAGCAGTTGTTCATCTCTGTTGTTCATTGGAAAATTGATGGACTTTTGATGGAAGGTCTAAATTTGCAACATTGAAAAAACAAAGGGACCAAATGTGCACACAAAAATTTAGGTATCGAAATCACGCATGACCAATAGTAGAAGGACTAAAAATGCAATTAAGTATTAAAAATATTGGATTCGTATCATAATTATCTTAAAAGTCACAAAAAGGATAATTTGTGATTGGTTGACAATATAAAGAACTTTTAATCGACAATGTATCAAAATTAAATTCTTTTTAAATATGAGTGATAAGGTTGACTTGGTAGTTTGGGTGAGGGAGTTAAGGAGTGGAGTGATAAGTTGCCAACATGCATACCTTTTAGGTGTGCATTTAGGTAGATTATTGCTTCTTTAATGCTTAAGAAGTTGTTTTTATCCTATGTTTAATGTGTTTTATTGAGTCCTTAGGATTTAATGCTTTATTTCTTAATTTGTTTAAGTTAGTAATGTTTTGGTGTATTTTTGTGTAATTTGGATGCAAGTGGTTCAAGCCCATTGAAGCTCAATAAGGCTCATGCTGAAGCCCAAACATGAAGGCCACATAGTGAAAATGGCGCTTAGCCCCATGTTGCGGCGCTTAACCCGAAGGTGCCAGAGAAGCTGTTGAATCGACTGTCACAAACCCAAGTTGCAATGTGATCCGCACTTAGCCCAGCAAAATGGGGCTTAGCGCGATTTTGTGGGGCTTAGCGCCAGTCACATTCCTGATACGCGTTTTTACAATTTAATCGCGCTTAGAGCAATTGAAGTTGCGCTTACTCTTTCATGCTTGATTGGGTCTCAATACTCCGGAAAAGCTTTGTGTGACTTGGGTGCAAGTGTGAACCTCATGTCCCTATCCATTTACAATCAATTGGGGTTGGGGGATCCTAAACCAACCACCATTTGTTTACATTTAGCCGATCGATCACTAGTTCATCCATGGGGTTTAATTGAAGACGTCCTTGTCAAGGTTGATCGTTTCATTTTTCCAATGGGCTTTATCATCGTGGACATAGAGGAGGACCAACACATTCTTCTCATCTTTGGAAGACCTTTTTTGGCTACTGTTGGGGCTGTTATTGATGTGTCGAGGGGTGAGCTAATTTTGAGAGTTGATGGAGATCAAGCAACCATTAAAATGTTTGAACATTCACCTGAGACTTCGGTCCTCTTTGCTCATATCAATGTTTCTGGTCTAAGAACTTAACTAGAGGTGAAGGGATTCGGAGAATTCTCAAGGTCAAGCAAACCACCATGATCCTTAAGGACCAACCGTCAAGCTAGTGACGTTAAAGAAGAGCTTACTAGGAGGTAACCTAGGATTTCTATCCTTACTCTTCGTCGATTTTAATTAGGATTGTTGTTTTTATTTCTTGTTTTAGTCTTGAATAAACTCCATGCATTGCTTTTCCCGAGTTTTTGAGGTTTTTTGATTGAGAAAATTGAGAGGTTTGAGATGGGATGTTCTGTTTTGAAAATGTGAAAATCTGAAAATGGGGCTTAACCCCACTAACTTGTGCTTAGACCTATTTAAAGCTACAGAATTCTGCAGAAATTTTCCACTTCAGGCTTAGCGCGAGTCCACTGGCTTAGCGCCATTTATGCCAAAGATTTCTGGGCAAGTTAGGCTTAGCCCCAAATTAAAATGTGCTCTTTGGTGCTACCACGCTTAGCCCCATTTTGTTGGGCTTAGCCCCACGAAAATGAAAAAAAAAAAAAAATTGAATGAATGAGAAAGGCTTTGGAGATTGTCTCTTTCTTAGCAAGTTCAATGTATTTCATGCTCCTATGTTGTTTTCTTTCAATATGAAGTTGATAATTGTGGTTGAGTTGCACCTTTGATAATTGCTACATTTTGGACTTCATAGCCTTGATTAATGAAAGGCTCTTGTTGATTAATGAATGTGGCTTGATAATTTTGTGAAAATCATTTGAAATGCTTGGCTTGACCTTTATGAGTTTCTTGGGTCTTTAATAAAAATTTCTTTGAGTGCCACCAATAGAACTTTTACTCTTGAGTTTGCTTGATTCTCGTTTGAACTCATACTTTGCATGCATGTCATAGAGATGATAAGGTCAATTTTCTTTCATTCTCGTTATGATTTCTCCCTTGTGATGCCCCTTTGAACTTGAAAGAAAATGACTTTTTGTTCATAACCCTTGTGCTGAAAATGAAAAACAATGTTCTACCAACACCTTAGGGATAGGAGAGCATTTCTTTGAGTTTGTGTTTACTTTTGCTTGAGGACAAGCAAAGTATAGTCTTAAGTTTGGGGGAGTTAGTTAGTTGATAAGTGAGGAATTAAGGTGATCAAAAAGAAAAAGAAAAGTGGTCACTAAGAAGAAGAAAAAGGGCAAAAGCTCAAAAGCATGAAGAAAAAAAGGAAAAGTTTAGCTACAACGTGGAAAAAGTTTGAAGAAATAATAAAAGGGGAAGGGAAGAAAGAAACAAAAAAATATATTGAGAAAGTGTTTGAAGAAGAAAGTTGTTCTCCTATTCTCTTTGGTTTAGCTTGTTTATCTTGAAAAACCTCCATGTTGCCTAGCCAAGTTACATCCTTAATAAAGTCCTTGTGATCTATGCATGTGCGTGAATTGTGTGATGAAGATTGAGATGGAAAGCAAATTTGGGTTGTATGGTTTTCGATGAGTGATTTGAGGGAAACACTTACCCACATACACTTGCGCGATTGAGGGAAATGTTATACCTTGTGAGGAGCTAAGTTTTCTATTGGTTGACCTTAATTGTTGGTGTCATGTTCATTAATCTTTGAAGAGTGAAATAATTGTGCATCTTTGCTTTGATTTCCTTTTTGTGGGCAATATTAATGCAAGTGAGCCATGAATTGATTCTTTTGTTGCGGATTTCATCCATGTTAGAGTGTGTATTTATTTTGTCTTGTTGAGTTGTGAGTTGTCTTGAGTCTTTTGATGCTTGTTCAACCTTTGGGTTGTTTGTGTGCTGTGTTTTCTTGTTTACTTTTTGCTTGGGGAGAAGCAAAGTCTTAAGTTTGGGGGACTTGATAAGTTGTCAACATACATACCTTTTAGGTGTGCATTTAGGTAGATTGTTGCTTCTTTAATGCTTAAGAAGTTGTTTTTATCCTATGTTTAGTATGTTTTATTGAGTCATTATTATTTAACGCTTTATTTGTTAATTTGGTTAAGTTAGTAATGTTTTGGGTGTGTTTTTGTGTAGTTTGGATGCAACTGATTCAAGCCCATTGAAGCTCATTAAGACCCATTCTGAAGCCCAAACATGAAGGCCACATAGTGAAAATGGCGCTTAGCCCCATGTTGTAGTGCTTAGCCCGAAGGTGCTAGAGAAGCTACTGAATTGACTGTCACAAACCCATGTTGCTGTGTGATCCGCGCTTAGCCCAGTAAAATGCATGGGGCTTAGCCCAGTACAACGGGGCTCAGCGCGATTCTGTGGGGCTTAGCGCCAGTCACATTCCTGATACGCGTTTTTACAATTTAATTCGCGCTTAGCACGACTTAAGTTACGTTTAGCGTGAATTAGTGGCACTTTATACCTTATATTCTCTATTTTTTGGGGGAATTCGAACATCTTTCATCTTTATGACATTCCATACCCTAATTTCGTGGGTTTCTCCTCTTGGTGGCTACTACGCATAGCTTGGATGCTTTCATGGAGTTTTTCCTTTCCTCCCTTACTCTTTGTTTATTTTTTGCTATCTCTATGACTATGAGTAGCTAATTGTTGGGGTTAGATGTAGCCAATTCCTAAACTCTCATGTATTTGATTTGACCTATTAATATAGTTCTACTTCTTTATGAGTGGTTGATTTCTATGCTTAATGTTTGTTGTGGTTTGATCACCCATAATTCAATTCTTGATTTGATTTGAATTAGAAGTTATTATGGAATCTAGACATGAAATCAATCACCTAGTAAGCCTCATCTTTAAGGAATTAGGGAATGAGTAATTTAGTGGATTGATATTCATAGTTGAAGTTAGAAACTGTATTAGCTGTCGTTTCATTGCATGTGAGGGTAGAATTAGTGAAGTATAACTCCAACATATTCTCTCTTATAAGTTAAATCCCTTTTTGCTTCTAAGTGTTTGATAAAAATGCAAAAAGAACTTTATCCTTTTATTTTGTTCCTTTTTATTCTAAATGTTGGTGCTTGAGCTTTTGAGCTCCCTTTGATCCTAAACAAACTGTCTAGATAGAAATTGAATTGTTACTTGTTAGTATTTGTTACAAAATCTTTGTGGGAACGATATCCTATCTCTTTTACTACTTGTACGACTTGGTATACTTGCCAAAGTTTTCAACAAGTTTTTGGCGTCATTGCCGTGGATTGTGTTTTGATATTACCATAATCATTTTGGTTACTATTCTAGGCACAATTTTGTTTTTTCTATTTTACTCATTGCTATCATATTTTATATTTGGTGCTAACTATCTTTTGCTCTTTGATACTTGTGTATGCGAGGTAAAATCCTAGCTGACCAACTTCTTTACGATCCTAAGATAGAGAAAACAACTAGGAGGAATCGTAGCCAAGCAAGAGAACGAAAGTTGTTAGACAAAAAAAAGACAACAAGAGCAAGAAGCTTATGGTTCCACTTTTGTTCCACAAGAAGAGGAGGAGATGGCAAACAATTGTGCGGATGGTGGTGGTGCTCTTTTGCGTTATGAACACACTTAAGGGAAGCGTACCATGTAATAAAAGTAATATAGGATGTAACTCCAGATATCGTACCCAAGAGATTAATTGTGATATGCAAGTGATAAAGCAAGTACTGGAATAGAGAAATCCTTGTGCTATTTAGACTAATGGAATAGTAATAATAATAAGATAATGATGTAGCAGAAGTAAAAAATAGTAAAAGAGAAATAAAAAGAGTTGAGAAATCAAGAGTAAAAGAGTCTAGAGTCGTGGTTTCACTTGTACTTTCGATACCCCCAAATCCTAGTTCTATTCAATTTCGCAGTTGCTTTTCGGATATCAATCACTCTACGAAAACTATTAATTGTTTGTCAGGCAATCAATAATCTTTTCCCCTGATGAACCCAATGTTTGTCAGGAAAAGAGTTTAAATGATTAAAAAGCATAAAGAGCAGAGAAGTTGAATGACTGAAATGAGTAAATCATGTTTGGTCAAACTATAATTTAAACCTCGGTTATCTTATAGATCTACCAAATTAATTGAGCTTGATAGCCAAATATCAATCAATTAGTTATGAGCATATAAAGGGTGCGCAATCCTACTATAGAATGAAGAACAATAGAATAACACTATTCAAATCGAAACTTTGAAACCAAATAGAATTCGAATTAAAACTAAGACATAGAAAAAAATGTTTCTACTAATACAAGATCCACCACAACTCTAGTAATGAATTTAGCTACCCATAATAATAGATAAAACCAAAATCAACAAAAGGAAACGCATCCTGAAGAGTTAGAAGAAGTGTCTTCAACTTAACCTCCAGGTGCAAATCCTACTCTAGAAATCCAAACTACTAAAAGCTATAAGCTATAAGAAAGCTATTACAAAAGATAAGAGTATGATAGAATATCCAAGCATGAATAAGAATGGTACGAAAGGCTTCTATATATAGGAAAATATGAGAATATGGCCCAAAATTAGGTCTTATGAGCAGCCAGCACGGCCGTGCTCTTTATTATGTCAGTTCGTGCTCAATTCTGCACGGGTATACCAACTTCGTAAAACAACATTGTAGTGCACGAACATCAGCACAGGCGTGCTCAATCTTCTGCACGATCGTGCTATTCAGTTGTAAGGCTGTACTTGCTTCAATCAGGCCTTGCTTCTCAGAGTTAGGCCTTGCTTCATTTTTGGCATGAGTGTGTTGGTGTTTGGCACGACCGTGCTTCATCTTCAGAGGTCAGCTTTAAGTCATTTTTGTAAGGCTTTGTTTGGATGGTGGAGCTAGAGGACTTGCACGGGCATCCTCATGTCTGGCATGGCCGTGCTCGAGCTCAGAACTTCAGTATTCTCTTTATTTTAGCTCAAAAACCTTCATCTTTCTTCATATGTTCATCGAACTACCTCTAAACGTCAATTCTGTCAAAACTTAAGTAAAAGGGTGAAATATAACAATAATCATCATGAAATGCATCAAAATTCAACCCAAATACCCCATATAAAATACATAGAATTAAGGTTTATCATGCGCCTGGAAGGACACTTGGGGATTATGCCATTACCCCAAATAGGCATATCTCTAGTATTGTGAGGCCTCCGGTGAATGCCGCAAACTTTTGTCTCAGTCCACAACTCATATCCGCAATTCAAAACAACCAATTTGTCGGGGTGGAGAAGGATGATCTCAACACTCATGTCTCCAAATTTTTGGAGCTTTGTGATATGGTACAGATGAATGGAGCCTTTGGTGATGCGGTGCGCCTAAAGCATGGCTCCAATTTCAACCAAGGGGAAGTATTACCACTTGGGATGACTTAGAGACCAACTTTCTTGCAAGGTTCTTTCCCGCATCAAGATTTGTGAAGACATGGGGTGATATCACAAGCTTTGTTCAACAAGAAGGAGTGTCTCTTCATGAAGCTTGGTAGAGGTTTTAAGACTTGCTTCGAAAGTGTCCAAAGCACATGTTTGATCATCTCACTCAAATGCAAAGGTTTTGCAATGGGTTGAGGCTATCGACCAAGCTTATATTGGAAGCCTTAGATGGAGGTTCCATGAACACTAATACACCAGAGGAAGCATTGGTTTTGATAGAAGCCATGGCATCTAATGATTACATGATGCACCATGACCGAGGCATTGTTCCTAGAAGAGGAGTGTTGGAGTTGGATTCTCAAAGTGCAATATTAGCTCAAAGTAAATTATTGACACAACAACTGGAAGCCATTAGCAAGTCTATTGTAGAACTCCCACAACAAATTCAGACTTTGCAAAATGCCTCGATTCAACCACAACAAGTCTTGAGATGTGATTTTTGTGGAGTTGACCATGACAATGGAAATTGTGAGGCTACACCAAGTCCCTAAAAATAAGCTAATTATATGGGGAATTATGGGAGGCAAGGCAACTATGGCAACCAAGGTAGTGACCCTTATTCCAACACCTACAATCAAAGGTGGAGGAATCAACCAAACTTTTGTTGGAAGCAAAATGTTGGTCAATCTAGCGGTCAATCAAGCAAGCCTCCACACCACAACAATCTCATGATCAGAAACAAGTGTTAGAAGATACTCTCAACCAATTCATGCAAATGAGTATGTCCAACCAGAAAAACACTGATGCTTATATCAAGAACTTGGAGGTGCAAGTAGGACAAATTGCAAAACAAATGACACAATTGGTAGAACAAAACAGTGGGAATTTTTCAGGAAATACTCAAACCAATCTTAAAGGGAAAGAGCAATGTATGACCATCATAACAAGGAATGCCAAGGTGATTAGCCCAAAGGCAAAGGACCAAGAGAATGAGAAGAAGGGAAATTGTGATGAGAAGAACCATGAAGTCGTTGAAGGCATTGTGGAAGGTCGGTCGAAGGATGATCATGAGCCTAAGAAGGTCTTACTTTCTTCTCCCACTCCTAACCAACCAGTTTTGGTTGAGAAAGAAAAATTAGTGGATGAGGAGTGGGCTAGAAAAAAGACAAAAAGAAATCTTGAGAGGTTCGTATAAACCACTCCCATCATGGTTGGAACTTCCTTTTCCTCAATGAGTTACAAAGCAAAATGAAGAGGAGAAGTTTAGTCGACTCCTAGATGTCTTCCGGAAGCTCCACATAAATATCCCATTTGCGGAGTCATAACACTTACTGAAGAGTGCAACTCTATCTTGAGAAGAAAACTCCCTCAAAAGCGAAAGGACCCGGGTAGTCTTACTCTTTCATGCTTGATTGGGTCTCAATACTCCGGAAAAGCTTTGTGTGACTTGGGGCAAGTGTGAACCTCATGCCCTATCCATTTACAATCAGTTGGGGGTGGGGGATCCTAAACCAACCATCATTTGTTTACAATTAGTTGATCGATCACTAGTTCATCCATAAGGTTTAGTTAAAGATGTCCTTGTCAAGGTTGATCGTTTCATTTTTCCAATGGACTTTATCGTCATACGTGGACGTAGAGGAGGACCAACACATTCCCCTTATCTTTGGAAGACCCTTTTGGCTACTGTTGTGGCTGTTATTGATGTGCTGAGGGGTGAGCTGACTTAGAGAGTTGATGGGGATCAAGCAACCATTAAAATGATTGAATATTCATCACAGACTTCGGACCTCTTTGCTCATATCAATGTTTCTGGTCTAAGAACTCAACAACAGGTGAAGGGATTAGCATCATTCTCAAGGTCAAGCAAAACACCATGATCCTTGAGGACCAACCGTCAAGCTAGTGACATTAAAAAGTGCTTACTGGGAGGCAACCCAGGATTTCTATCCGTACTCTTCTTAGTTTTTAATTAGGATTGTTTTTTTTTTCTTGTTTTAGTCTTGAATAAACTCCATGCATTGCTTTTTCCAAGTTTTTGGGGTTGTTTGATTGAGAAAACTGAGAGGTTTGAGAGGGGACATTCTGTTTTGATAATGTGAAAATCTGAAAATGGGGCTTAGCACCACTCACTCGCGCTTAGCCCTATTTAAAGCTACAGAATTCTGTAGAAATTTTCCACTTCAGGCTTAGTGCGAGTCCATTGGACTTAGCGCCATTTATGCCAAAAATTTCAGGGGAAGTTGGGCTTAACCCATTTTGTGAGGCTTAACCCCAAATTAATATGGGCTCTCTGGTGCCACCGCACTTAGCCCCATTTCATTTGGCTTAGTCACTAGGCTTAGTGCCATTTTTCAGTAAATATAAAACCCTCTCTGGAACATCGGGGCTTAGCCCCATTTGTGGGGCTTAGCCCCATGAAAATGAAAAATTAAAAAAAAAATTGAATAAATGAGAAAGGCTTTTGAGATTGTCTCTTTTTTAGCAAGTTCAATGTATTTCATGCTCCCATGTTGTTTCCTTTCAACATGAAGTTGAAATTGTGGTTGAGTTGCATCTTTGATAATTGCTACATTTTGGACTTCATAGCCTTGATGTTTGTTTGGAACTATTGTTCATTAATGAATATGGCTTGATAATTTTGGGAAAATCATTTGAAATGCTTGGCTTGACCTTTGCTTGATTCTCATTTGAACTCATACTTTGCATGTATGTCAAAGAGATGATAAGGGCAATTTTCTTTCATTGAGCCACTTTGACCATAAAGCTAGCCTTATGATTTCTCCCTTGTGATGCCCCTTTAAGCTTGAAAGAAAATGAATTTTTGTTCATAACCCTTGTGCTTAAAAGGAAAAACAATGTTCTACCAACACCTTAGTGATAGGAGAGCATTTGTTTGTGCTTGTGTTTACTTTTGCTTGAGGACAAGCAAAGTCTTAAGTTTGGGGGAGTTAGTTACTTGATAAGTGAGGAATTGAGGTGATGAAAAAGAAAACGAAAAGTGGTCACTAAAAAAGAAAAAAAGAGCAAAAGCTTAAAAGCTTGAAAGAAACGAAAATAAAAAAGGAAAGGTTTTGCTACAATACGGAAAAAGTTTGAAGAATAGTAAAAGGGGAAAGGAAGCAAGAAACAAAAAAATATATTGAGAAAGTGTTTGAAGAAGAAAGTTGCTCTCCTATTCTCTATGGTTTTGCTTGTTTATCTTGAAAAACTTTCCATGTTGCCTAGCCTAGTTGCATCCTTAATAAATTCCTTGTGATCTATACATGTGCATGAATTGTGTGATGAAGATTGAGATGAAAAGCAAATTTGGGTTGTATGATTTTCGATGAGGGATTTGAGGGAAACACTTGCCCACATACACTTGAGCGATTGAGGGAAATGTTACACCTTGTGAGGAGCTAAGTTTTCTATGGGTTGACCTTAATTGTTGGTGCCATGTGCATTAATCTTTGAAGAGTGAAATAATTGTGCATGTTTGCTTTGATTTTTTTTTTTTGTGTGGGAAATATTGGATGCAAGTGAGACGTGAATTGATTCTTTTATTGAGGATTTCATCCATGTTAGAATCTGTATTTGTTTTGTCATGTTGAGTTGTGAGTTGTCGTGAGTCTTTTGATGTTTGTTCAACCTTTGGGTTGTTTGTGAGTTGTGTTTTCTTGTTTACTTTTGCTTGGGGACAAGCAAAGTTTTAAGTTTGAGGGAGTTGATAAGTTGCCAACATGCATACCTTTTAGGTGTGCATTTAGGTAGATTATTGCTTCTTTCATGCTTAACAAGTTGTTTTTATCCTATGTTTAGTGTGTTTTATTGAGTCATTAGGATTTAATGCTTTAATGCTTTATTTGTTAATTTGGTTAAGTTAGTAGTGTTTTTTGTGTAGCTTGGATGCAAGTGGTTCAAGCCTATTAAAGCTCATTAAGGCCCATTATGTATCCCAAACATGAAGGCCACATAGTGAAAATGGCGCTTAGCCCTATGTTGCGGCGCTCAGCCTGAAGGTGCCAGAGAAGTTATTGAATTGATTGTCACAAACCCAAGTTGCAGTGTGATCCGCGCTTAGCCCCGTACAACGGGGCTTTGCCCAGTAAAACGGGGCGTAGCACAGTTTTGTGGGGCGTAGCACCTGTTACATTCCTGATATGCGTTTTTATGATTTAATTCGCGCTTAGCGCAACTGAAGCTGCGCTTAGCGCGAATTACTGCACTATGCACCTTATATTCTCTATTTTTGGAGAAATTTGAACACCTTTCATCTCTCTGACATTCCATACCCAAATTTCGTGGGTTTCGCCCCTTAGTGGCTGCTACACATAGCTTGAAGGCTTCCGTGGAGTTTTTCCTTTCCTTTCTTACTCTTTGTTTATTTTTTGCTATCTCTATGACAATGAGTAACTAAATCCTTTTTTGTTGGGGTTTGATGTAGCTATTTCCAAACTCTCATGTATTTTATTTGACCTGTTAATGTAGTTTCCACTTCTTTACGAGTGGTTGATTTCCATGCTTAATGCTTGTTGTGGTTTGTGTAACGGCCCGGACTGCTTTCAGAATTGCCGACTGTCCCCACAAACCAACACGGGTCTTTTCAGCGTGCTTTGTCCTCACTCACACGCTTTCTAGGAAACTTCCCAGAAGGTCACCCATCCCACAAGTGTTCCAAGTCAAACACGCTTAACTATGGAGTTCTTATGTTTCGGGCTCCCGAAAAGAAGATGCATCTTGTTTGTATAGGTAGTACCAATCAATTCTTATAAGTCTTCCTTCAACTGTACTGTCTCATACCTGCACAGCCTCGGGATCCCTCTCATTCTGATGTGAATTCGGTTTATTCATATATCCCTTTGCCTAGAAGCCTGGCAGGAGCCGCTCCTTGTCCGTGCCCCATGCACTGGCAATCACTTCCCGCCCTCGTCAGCCTCAGGCGTTACATGCCCCCCAGCTTCCGCCTAGTTCGTCCCTGAACCACATCGTACTGGGAGAGGTCCGCTCTCATACCATTTGTAACAGCCCGGACTGCTTTCAGAATTGTCGACTGTCTCTATAAACCAACACGGGTCTTTTCAGCGTACTTTGTCCTCACTTACACGCTTTCTAGGAAACTTCCTAGAGGCTCACCCATCCCACAAGTGCTCCAAGTCAAGTACGCTTTACTATGGAGTTCTTATGTTCTGAGCTCCCGAAACGAAGATGCATCTTGTTTGTATAGGTAGTACCAATCAATTCTTATAAGTCTTTCTTTAACTGTACAGTTCCATACCTGCACAGCCTCAGGATCCCTCTCATTCTAATTTGAATTCGGTTCATTCATGTATCATTTTGCCTAGAAGCCTGCCAGGAGCCGCTCCTTGTCCGTGCCTCATGCACCGACGATCACTCCCGTCTTCGTCAGCCTCAGGCGTTACCGTTTGATCACCCATAATTCGATTCTTGATTTGATTTGCAATTGGGAAGTTCTTATTGAATCTAGACATGAAATCAATCACCTAATAGGCCTCATCTCCGGGAATAGAATTTGGTTTATTAGTTATCCTTGAATCCTTGGTCATAATGCAAATCCACTAATTAAGTCACCTAAGGAATTAGGATTTAGTTTGGGAGTTTAAGCTCTTAGAGCATTTTTTAGATTATAATATACTTCATTAAAAAAATATTTATATGTAATAAAAATAAATAAATCATGTAACTTTAATACGAGGAAAAAAATTTAAACTTACCGGACATGACATCATTTAAATCATATAATTAAAATTATTAAAATTACAAAATATAAAAATGTTCATCTTTCGACGCCTATGCGCTTGTTTTGTGATAGTCAAGCGACTCTCCACATTGCCGCGAATCCTATTTTTCTTGAACATACTATGTATATTGAGATTGTCTGCCATTTTATTCGAGATCAGATTCAAGCGGGCAACATTGCCACCTTTCATGTTCGTACAGACATGCAGCTAGCACATATCTTTACCAAACCCCTCAGGAAGTAACAATTTCAATTCCTCCTTCGTAAGTTGGGCATTCGAAATCTTCAAGCTTCAACTTGAGGGGGAGTATTGGGATAATTAGCAG
Source organism: Ammopiptanthus mongolicus (assembly GCA_039655645.1). Classification (NCBI taxonomy): domain Eukaryota; kingdom Viridiplantae; phylum Streptophyta; class Magnoliopsida; order Fabales; family Fabaceae; genus Ammopiptanthus; species Ammopiptanthus mongolicus. The sequence goes on along the minus strand of CM077345.1, from coordinate 24,638,271 downwards.
CTGTATCTTAGCATGTAATTAGGAATAACATATATAGCAACTAGAATATCTCTTGTATATAATTAGAATTAGAATATCTCATACATAATTAGCTCTACATCTTTAGCCAGGTAACTCAATGAATATGCTGTATATAATCCTTAGTGTCAACCAGAATAAGACACACAATTGCTTCATTTTCATTCTGTAACAGTACCACATGATAACAGCTGCAGAACACGATAACGACTGCAGAACACGATAACAACTCCACAGCACCGTACGATGACAACTGAACCGCATAACAACTGCACGATAACAACATATGACTATATACGATAAATATTATAAATAAGAGTGTCGCGACTGTCCCGTCCGGGAGCCGCGAATAAAATAAAGAGGAGTTGCCACCAATTTTATTTTTGAAAAAAATTGGAAAAACGATAAACTTAAGGAAACTGGTCTTTTTAAAAGATTGAGATCGAGCTCGGGAGTCAGTTACGAGTAGGGAAGGTGTTAGCACCCTACATCGCCCGTTCTAAGAACGGTAGCTCAAGTTAATTGTGCAAATTTTAATAACTTTTAAAACATTTATTTTTTCCCAAAAAAAAATCAAGAGAAGATAAACAACATAAAATTAGGAATATTTAATTTTAGCTTGACGAAATGATTAATTTCGTTCCTACGTATTCCACGGTGCGATGGAAAATCAAAGCGACGTAGTTCTTCTAAAAAAATGTTTGATTGGTTGAATGTTTTTTAATTTCTTTTGGAAAAGATTTTTATTTATTTTTAAAAGATCTTATCTTGAAGATGATTTTAGAAAAAAAGATTTTATTTCAAAATTCACTTTTGCACAGGGTTCAAGATAGCAATGTTATACTATAAACCCTTACAATATTATACGACACTTGAGGATGAAAAAATTATACATCAACATCGTAAATTGTTGCGTGAATTAAAAGAAACAATTTTTGTTTTTAAGGCAAATTCACTCTCAATCTCAAATTCAAAGATCCTCTAGCCCAGTAGTAAAAGGAAACTAAAATAATGGAGAACCTTTTTCTTCCTAAATAGAGAAAAGGAAACGTAGGGGTGACCTTATGAGCAAAGTAGAACTCGGTGATTCACGATGGACGGCGAGACCGAACTAGCAGTGGCGCGCGCGACCGGTATGCCTTTGAGGTGCTATATTTCTGCCTGTGAAGCACGCAACTGGGTTTGGTGATGGTTTCGCTGTGCTTGGTGGATGAAGTGAAGCGGAGCCGGTCACGCAGCGGGGCTGGATGGAGGAAGGGCAGTGCACGAGACGGCCTGCTACTGTTCTGCTAGATTGTGAATTGTGGTGATGATTCATGGCTATACCCGCTGTGGAAGGTGATCGGATTTTGATTCTGCAAATCCCGGGTTGCAGCAGCAGCGTGAAGATGACCCGAGGAAGAAGATGGAATTACCTCACACTACAGAACTGGGAACCTGTGTGGTGCTTTTGTGTTGAGACTGAATGTGGTTAGGGAGGAGTTAAATCTTGCTGCTGGTTATGATGAAAGTAGGGAATGGAGATTGAATTTTGGATCGGGTTCTCTGTGTGTTCATGATGCAGCTTTGGCGTGGGGTAATTGTGATTATGGTTGGGATGAATATGATGATGGCAGATGGGTGAATAGCATGAAGATGATTTGGAATAGGTTGAATACAAAAAGATGAAGTGAAAGGGGAGGCTAGTTAAGGTCAATTATCGGGAAAGTTCTTCGTCCCCCCCTCGGTATGTGCAGCTGCTTGCATTTTATAGAAAGTGTAGTACCAGAATCTCCTTCAAAGGCTCAACTCTTATAAAAGGAATCATTATCTGATAAGATGGTGATAAGTATATGAAATAGAATCGGTTTTAAAGAGTGAAACAAATGGATATGTATCACTATCGTTTCCTATCTATTTAAAACAGCCTGAGCATCATATTTATCTCTTATTTTTATTTTATTTATTTTTTATATCTTTTTTTTATTTTCTTTAAGAAAGAGATGGGCCTAACTTCTAAAAAAAAAATGGGCTGAAGACCTAATTGAGTTTTTTTTTATTTTTTTATTTTTGTACCTATGAAAAGAAAGAAAATTGGCCTGGACAAAATTGGATGTTCACAAAGAGTAAGCATTTCAATAATTTATTATAACTTATTTTAATTTATAATATGGTAATTATAAAATATAGATAAAAAATTATCAACATTATTATAAATTAAAATTTATTTTTTAAATGATAAAAATAAAATAATATTTGAATATATAACCACATTATTAATAAATTATAAATATGAGTATAGCATGATAATAATTTAATGAGAAATAATAAAATAAGTTAAAATATAAAAATCTTGTATTATGTCATTTCATAATGCAAATCAAACATTATATAGTATAAAGGATGTTTTAGTAAATTTTGCGTTGTTTTGTCCGATACATAAGTATATCAGACAACGCAAAGCAAAAAATTGCTTGCGTAATTGTGTTGTGCATCGACTAATAAACATCATACAGCAAAAGAACTTGTGTTGTGATTCAACTACTAGTCTTGTACTGTTCTCTTTGTTCTTGATATGAACCAAGTTGTGTTCATAATGTTTTTAACGGATCGTCTTCGAATTGAATTCTTGTTATAAAAAGAAGAGAGAATAAAGAAAAGATTGAGATGCATAAAGGTATAAACTTTGGTGTTGTAGCGCCTAAATAAATAACATAAAAAAAACTAGGATTAAACGAAGAAAAGATGGAAGAAGAAAGAGATGAAGAAGACGTCACACCCTCTTGAGAGTGATAAGTCTAATGAAGATTCACCACAAGAGTAAAGAAGCTCTTGATAAGAATCAAAGATGGTTCACCCAAGACCCTAAGAGAACAATCTCTCAAAAACTCACAAAGGAGTTTAAATTATAATATCAAATCGAAAGTGAGAAACAAGGAGAGGAGAAGACAAAGCTATTTATAGCCACTAAGAAGCATCTAGCTAACCCTAATCTATGCTAGGATATGGGTCAAGCCCAAAAGAGATGGTTGCATTATTTTCCTAAGGTGGAGCTTTATTACAAAAATATCCAAATAAAACCAAACTAAAAATTAAGAATTGTTCAAAATAATTAATAAAAATTAAATCATTCTCTCATATTGGGGTCTTCATCAACTTGGATCAATTGGACCATATTGGGCCTTGTCTTTTCTGAAAATGGCTTGAGAGATAGAAAATAATTGACTTCTTTGTCCAAGGCCTCTTTAGCCTTCTTGGTCCGTGATCTTGTCATTGGGTCTCTAAGTCCTTGTAGTGCATCATTAGGCCTTGCCTCCATTGGGCTTTCTTGATCTCCATCATGCCCTCCTTCTTCGAAAGAATTCGTCCTCGAATTTGATCCTACCTACATCAAAAGGACTTAAGTCAGCCATATTAAAGGTTGCACAAACTCCATACTCACCTGGTAAGTCCACTTTGTAGGCATTGTGATTGATCCTTTCTAGGATTTGGAAGGGTCCATGTCCTCTTGGTAAGAGAAGCCGATCCTTTATAGTCTCCTGGTTCGAAGACAATTCGCCTTCTCCCTTTGTTGGCTTGCCTAGCATATTGCTCCATTTTCTTTTCAATTTGGGCCTTGACTTTCTCATGGAGCTTCCTCACATATTCAGCCTTTGCCTTTCCATCCCTATGATTCAGAGAAGACATATCAGGTAGAGGCAATAAATCAAGGGGGTGAGGGGATTAACACTGTAGACAATTTCAAAAGGCGAAAAACTAGTAGTAACATGCATAGTCCTATTATAAGCAAATTCAACTAGAGATAAGCATTCGTCCCATGTTTTGATGTTTCTCTTGATGATTGACCGCAACAAGGTCGATAGGGTCCTATTCACCATTCACCACTTCAATTTGTCCATCAGTTTGTGGGTGGCAAGTAGTAGGGAAGAGTAGCTTAGTCCCTAATTTGTTCCAAAGAGTCCTCCAAAAGTAACTAAGGAACTTTGAGTCCCTATCGGAGACTATGCTCTTGGGCATCCCATGAAGTCTTACCACCACTTTGAAGAACAAATTACGGACTAAGCTGCTCTTCTCTACTACTTACCACCCAAAAAGAAGAAGAAAGAAATCTATTCCTGAAGAATAGAAGAGAAAAAAGAAATATCTATTCCTAAAATATAAAAGAAAAGAGATTGCCCCTTGCACTTGAAGAATTTAAATATTGTTTGCCATTGTGGATTTCATTAATAGTGGTGTTGTATTTCTTACTTTAAATTTGCGCAATTGTTCCTTATTCTCCCTTTTTTTTTTCTTTTTGTCTTCTTTGTGAGTTTACCTTTTCTAATTAGCTTTTCTTGTTTGTCTTTTAAATTCGTTTGAAATTTTGTCTAGAGTTTTCATTTCTTTCTGCGTTTCTGAGTGATTAACTCTTTTGAGGACCGCTACTTTTGTATGAAACTTTTGATTTTGAAAATTAAGAAGGTTTATTTAAGAACTCAAAGCGAACTTGAGAGGTAAAAGGCAAGAGCGTTTATTTTTTCTCATTAATCAAAAGCCTAATTTTTGTGTGAAACACGAGTGAACTCAAATAAAGAGTGAAACACGTGAGAAGCGCGCTGAGGTCCTTTCTTTTCCAAACTTTGTGAACTTATCTTGTTTTATTGAAAAACATGAGTGGAGGAAACACTCCCCAATCCCCAATGACAGTAGGTTTGATGCAAACCTTAACAAGGGAAATAGAGAGGTTTAGAGTCAAAATTAATACAAGGTTGGATAATGAAAGGAGAAGAGACTCTCACTATGAAGTCTCGAATGAGGATGAGGAAACCTATGACTCGAATAGAGAAGGAAGAAGTAGAATAAACAATGAGAGGAGGAGGAAGCATGAGAGGAGTGAAAGTACCCATAGGAGGTGTAGGAGTAACGAAAGGGGAAGAGAGATAAGAAGTGTAAAAATCCAAGTCCCTCATTTCCAAGGAAAGAATAACCCTGGGGCATATCTTGAATGGGAAACTAAGATAGAACAAATATTTTCTTACCGCCATTACAATGAAGAAAGGAAGGTCAAAGTGGCTGCCCTTGAATTTACGGATTATGCTTTGCTTTGGTGGAATCAAGTCCAAAAAGAGAGGGAAAGGAATAGGGAGTACCCTGTAGATACTTGGGAAGATATGAGAAGCTTGATGAGAAGGAGATTTGTGCCTTCATGGTACCATAGGGAGTTGCACAATAAACTCCAAAGGCTTAACCAAGGTAGTAAAAGTGTGGATGATGGAAGTGGCTTTGATAAGGGGTAATGTTGTTGAAGAGAGAGAGGCTATCATGGCACATTTCCTTCATGGACTAAACCATGAAATAAGAGATATTGCGGAGTTGCAAAACTATGAACAACTTGATGACTTAGTACATCAGGCCGTAAAGGTGGAGCAACAACTTAAAAGGAAAGGTGCATGGAAAAAGACGTCTTCCAACTTCAAACCTTCCACTTGGAAGGACCAACAAGCAAAGGAGGACCCCTCTACACATCCAAAGGAAGGTATGACTTTAAAAAATTCTAGTAAATTTCCTTCCACTAATGATTCTTCTTCTTCTTATAAAACTAGGAACATCAAGTGCTTCAAGTGTTTGAGAAATGGACACATAGCTTCTCAATGTCCAAACAAGAGGACAATGGTATTGAGGGAAAATGGGCACATCTCCAGTGACTCATGTCCGAATTCACCACCAACAAGTGAAGGAGAAGAAGATTGTGAAGCCTATGCGCTAGATGGAGACTTGCTAATGATAAGAAGGCTTTTTGGGAAGTCAAGCCATGGTCGAAGACAAAAGCCAAAGAGAGAACATCTTTCACACAAGATGTGTTATTCAAGGTAAAGTTTGCTCGTTGATCATTGATGGGGGAAGTTGCACCAATGTGGCAAGTACTCGTTTGGTAAGTAAACTTAACCTCAAAACTACACCTCATCTGCGCCCCTACAAGCTTCAATGGCTAAGTGAGAATGGTGGGTTGATAGTAAATCAACAAGTGTTAGTAAGCTTTTCCATTGGTAAATATAAAGATGATGTTTTGTTTGATGTTGTTCCTATGGAGGCCGGCCATATCCTACTTGGAAGGCCTTGGCAAGTTGATAAACATGCTATTCATGATGGTTTTACCAACAAGTTTTCTTTTTCTCATAATTCTCTTAAAGTCACACTTGTCCACCTGTCTCCTAAGGAGGTTTGTGAAGACCAAATGGCTTTGAAGCTAAAGAGAGAGCAAGAGAAGAAGGATACAAAGACAAAGACTAAGGGGCAAGAAAAGAATAAAGACAAAAATCTTGTAATTGAAAGAAAAGTAGAAAGTTTGTATGATGGGGAAAGTGAGATTAAGAGGGCTTGTTTTGCAAAGCAAGAGATGTATATTTGTTTGTACAAAGACTTGTATTTGAATTCTAACTCTAATCGTCTTTGAAGTGTAGTTACCTCTCTTTTGCAGGAATTTGTAGATGTCTTTCCAGAGAGTGTTCCTTGCGGACTACCTCCCTTGAGGGTAATTGAGCATCAATTGGACCATATTGGGCCTTGTCTCTCCTGGAAATGGCTTGAGAGATAAAAAATAGTTGACTTCTTTGTCCGATGCCTCTTTAGCCTTCTTGGTCCGTGATCTTGGCATTGGGCCTTCAAGTCCTTGTAGTGCATCATTGGACCATGCCTCCATTGGGCTTTTTGATCTCCATCAGTTCTGCTCATCCATCTGAATCAAACAGACCCATAAATTTATGATACAACTAGTTTAGAACATCTCCAATGGTGCACCTCATTGGTGTTGCTTAACTACTATTTTTATGGGCCCATCATGCTACATTATCATTTATCACTTTATATTACTTTAAGTAACTCTTCACTCTAATGATGCAAATCTAAAAGTTCGTCAAATGAGTCCCACATAAGTTACCTCACATCTTTTTTTTACAATTAAATCCATATTAAAATTAAAAAAAATTCATACAATGCACCAGATTTTTGCTAATTTATATAAGTGTTCCATATTTTTCTTCAGGTGGCTAAGTCCACTTTTACCCTCCTTTTGGGATACGTTTTGGCTTCGAGGCTATGCTAATTACAATATATTTGGATTAGTAATATAAAAATATATTATAATAAAAATAGTTTTATGTTTAAATATATTTATTGAAAAATGACTATAAAATAATATGTTTCATTTTGATTGTATAAAATAATCATTTTTACCTATTAAATTATCAACAAGAAGATATAAAATAATTGAAAAAAATATTTAATTGAGGGAAAATTTATCTAGTTCCAAAATAATCAAATAAATTTTGAATTTAATTGGTATGCACTGTTAGTGTAAAGATTTTTACACTGTCAACCAATCAGAAATTGTCACATAAGTTAGTATATTTGACTCTTATCCTAACTAACTTAAAAATTATTTATACCATGCTTTCTGGATGGATGACAGTGTAAAAAATCTGTATAATGATAAACAATTAAACTCAAATTTTTTCATAATGCTCATATTTTCATATATTATATAAAAGGATTTAATTTTAATACATCGTTGGAGCAAAAAAAATTACATGGTCATCTAATTAAACAATTGACTTTCATAATAATTACATCAAAAGCCAAATATATGGTAATATATGATTTGTTGATGGTGTGAAAAACTTTAAACTGACAAATAGTTTTTTTCCATAAAAAAAGTTGTTTTATACTTTAATCATGTTTTCTAAATACCTTGTTAAAAATCCATTTATTTGTGAAAACAAAACACTCTTATGATATAGCTTTTTCTAGACCTTTTTATCACAAGATACTATTTTTAGAAATTTAGACATGTTTTCAATTAAAAAGCCACTTTTTCTCTAAAAAATTGAAACAAAGAAGTCCTAAATCCAAATCAACATTTATCTCTAAAAAACGATTATTTTCCAAAAAAAGTTGTTCCCAAACACCTACTAAGAGCTCTTTGAGCAAAGTTTATAATCATGCCATAACTAATAGGATATGTGCGATAAATCTAATTAAAATATGATAAAGTGATTTTTATAGGAGAAATGTTTTTTTTTTTAATAAGTTAGAGGTTTTAAGATTATTTTAAAAACTTTTTGATTATTCTAAAACCAATCACATTTTTTTATTTCATTCTTGTAGAATTAATTATCAAATTATTATTAATCTATACAAATAAATTTATACTTTTTTTGTATTTCATTATATAAAAGTGATTTTTTTTTTTACATTTTTCAAATAAATTAAATTATTTAAAATCGCGTTCAATTATAAACCATTATCAGGTATTATCAATAATTAGAAAGTCCCATTAGGAAATAAATTAAAAAAAGTGAAAAAAGTAGTAAAACTATCCAAGTAGGCCCTAAAACCCCAACTAGCTAGAAGAAGAGGGCAAATGTCACTCAGATCACTTCCCAAAAGGGAGAAAATGGGAATTGATTCTTTAATGTTGGAGAATCACTTGAATTCTTTTATGTTGAAATTCTCACCTTTAAAACATTTATTTTTTTCTTTTTTATATTTTGAAGTTTCTTTCTTTTCTTTATAATTCATAGCTTAAATTTAATTGAAAGATAATATTAAATCCAAACGCGGAGAAAAGTTGAAGGTAATCCCAAATTCTGCTAAAACATAAACCACATCTAAACATTGCAATACCATTTAAGGACTTGATAGTCATAATGAATTGAAAGGAATCTAATCACACTAATTAAAAGAGATAGGTTCGAAACTGAAGGTCCATTTTTTGTGGCTTTCGGAGGAAAAGAATAAGTAGATTCTTTACTTCCGAATATGATTTATGGCCTTTGTTAATTATTTTATTTAGTCAAAACTATTTGATTGGTTTCTTAAGTTTATTTCTTTTTTTGATGTGGTCTCAAAAGTTTATTTTGTGTCAATTAGGTTCCATAAGTTAGTTTCTGTTAACAAAGTTTGGCTTTTTTTCATTCCTTCCAAATCTGTCAGCTTTTATCGTAAGTGGCATTTCGATCCTACATAACTTGTTGACGTGTCAAATAATACAATAAATTAACAATTTAAAAAGAATTTTTTTAATAAATTAATAAATAAATGTTAATTTAACCCCTCGTCTATCTTCCTCCTCTAAATCTTAGTTCCCATTTCTCATTCTAAATTTAGGGGACCACATCGATAAAAAAAAAATAAACTTAAGGGACCAATCAAATAATTTTACTTTGTATAGTGGGGAAAAAATAACCTGTAGCACAAAATCAAAGTATACGAGTATACAACATTTAATTGAGGGCCCACAATTAAACAAAGATGAAACTAAATGTTAAAAACAATGTTCTACTAAAGTAAAAAAAAAATGAAATTTGTTATTGGTAGCTAATTTGATATAAATTGAGAACATACAAGTAGAGTGTAGCGGTTTAATTCTTGTAAACGCTCTTTATCTTAAGAATAAAGGGTCAAAGGATTCTAAAAAAATGTGGGACACTTAGTCTCTAAAAAAACTGACTGTTTAATTAGTCCTCGAACTTTATAAACATGGGTGACGTGACTTCTATTTATGAGAAAACAGATCAGACGATAGGGATTCAGGTACTAAACTTGACCACGATAAAATTTTCAGGTACCAAATTGAGTCTCGATAGAAAAAAACATTAACTCAAAGGGATGAGAAGATGACAGAAGGACTAACATGTCTCATGTTTTTAAATTTCAAAGACTAAATGATTAGTTTTTTTTTTCTATGGACAAAAAGCATCCCGTATTTTTTTTCAGGTATCTATTTGAATATGAGCAATGCTATCAACATACTCTTGAATGCACTCTTCAACATAATCTCCATTATTAGATAGATTTCATGTGGGATCTACTGAATAGAAAGTATGTCCGTAAAATATAATTCATTCCCATATGAAATCCACTTAATAATAGAGAATATGTTAAAGATAATATGCTAAAGAGTATGCTGCCGTATTAATAGCATTTATCTTTAAAGATTTATTCTTATCTTAATTTCACTTATTTTTATTTCCACCCCACCCCCAGACCCATTAAGAAGCCATTCAGGGGTCTGATTAGAGAGTCCTCTACCATATCCATAGATTGCAACAGAGGAACATTAATGAGAATGCCGAGGATATAGAGAAGCTCGGACGAATGGAAGGAAAAAAACAATCAAGGGACCAACCAAACCCACACCTTAGAAGGGTTATGGTGGAAATGTGGGAGCAGAATGTAAAGTGGCTACAGCGAAGCCTAATAATGGAGACGAGGAGACCATGTGCTTCTGAGGAAACATCAACTAACATGAAGACATTTTGGACTTCGATCAGTATGGTTAGGGATATGGGAAGCTTCAAGTTTATTGTCACTTTTGAGTCACTAGCAGATATGGAGGAAGCATTCGTGAACATAGCAGATGAGTTGAAGGAATTATGTCTGGACATTAAAAAATGGTCAATATCAGAAGTTTGTGATACAAGATGTGTTTGGTTGGAGTTATTTGGTATTCCCCCACATGCTTGGAGCAAGATTACTATGGATAAAATTGTTCAGAGGATAGGTAATATTGTTTGTTTGGATTAAAAAACGGAATCAGGTGCATCAATGGAATCAACAAAATTATTGGTTCAAATAATATTCACGTCTTTCATTGAAGATCAATTATATCTGTCAATGAGGGAGAATAAAGTTGAGATCTTCTTGAAAGAAATTGATAGAGTTGTTGAGAAATGCCTCACAAGGGTGGTAGCCGAATCAACAAAAAATGAAAACTTAATGTCTAGAGTTGAAGGGTCAACCATGGGAGCTTCAAAAGGAAAGTCCAGGGAAGATGATGATGATATGTCAAGTAGACGTTTAAATTCTCATGAAGAAGTAAATGACGGTATTAATGAGTTATTGGGATTTCAAAGAAATGAAATACAAAAGCCACCTAGTGTTTTGCACTGTACTGCTTCAGGTATGGAGATAAGGGATGATGCATACCATTTGCCTCCTAGGGAAGATGGAGGAATAAATGATAGTGAGAGTTTCGAAGAGGCTAGGTGGTACATAATTGAGATAGACGGTACACAGACCCACAAAATAGAGCACACATCAACTATGATTTAGGCCATGAAGTAGAACTATTGGAGCAATGGGAGCAAACGAAAAATGAGCCACCAGGATTCTCAATGAATAGCCCAATACGAAACTTGGGTGGGCTACATGCAGAAGAAAGACCCCTAGCCTGTGACCCCCCTAAGATGAAAGGCGTAAAGAAAAAGAAGAGAAAAGGCACGACGACGGTAGTCAAAACCCAATTACAAGAAAATAAAAGAAAGGAACCCCAAATCTGTGAGCCCTAGCTCAGATGATGTGTGCAATGAGGAGGAGGCAGAAGCGAGAATGTCGTGGGAAATTTCAAGAAGCTGAACCTTGTAACAGATGATGATGGAGTTGCGGTGAGGAATATAACTCAGCTTAGACGAAGCAGTAGGCAAAGGGTTCAAATCTCTGCAAGAGAAAATTGAGCTTCCACAGAGGTAAGGTTTTTTTTTTTTTTTTTTTTTATAAATTATGAATCTGATTTCTTGGAATGTTAGAGCTATAAGTGGGCTGGGTAAGTCTTCAGCAATCCGTAATCTGGTCCTAAGTAGGAACCTAGCTCTTATGGGTTTGGTGGAGACCAAACACTCGAATGTTACCTCTTCTACCATCCGTGCATGGTGGGGATGCCATAGTTTCAGTTGGGAGGATTTACCAGTATCTGATGGAGGTGGTGGTTTGATTCTGATTTGGAACATAGACATATTTTTAAAATTAAACAGTAAAAAAGGAAATAAGTGGATTTATATAGAAGGGAAACTAATAGAGAAAGACTTTCTGGTAACAGTGGTTCTGTTGTACGACCCAAATGATAGAGAGGGGCGGAGTGAGGTGTGGAGGGAATTAATAGAGCTTAAACAAGAGGTACAATATCCTCTGATAGTCCTCGGAGATTTTAATGAAATCTTAAAACCTGAAGAAAGAAAGGGGAGTACTCAATGGTCAGTTGGCATGAGAGATTTCCAGGAGTGGCAAACAGAAATGGGTGTGATGGAGCTGCCTCTTTTAAGTAGAAAATTCACATGGTATAGAAATAACTCGGCTAATCGTAAAGACAGGTTTTTGTTGATGTTGAATGGTTAGAACCCTTCAAAAAATTGAAATTATGGGGGCTTCAAAAATCATTGTCCGATCATTGCTCCCTGCTTGTTACCTGTTACCTATGAGAATAATAACTGGGGGCCAAAGCCGTTTAGATCATTGGATGTTTGGTTCTCCAATCCTAATTTTGCCAAGACGGTAGAATCAGAGTGGAAGGCGATTGGAAACCTGCCATTGCACTCAAAGCTGAAGAAGCTGAAAGAACCATTAAAGAAATGGAATAAAAAAAAGTTTGGAGATATAGATAGGAGAGTGGAGCTTCTGGAAAATGAAATCAAAAAGTTGGATGATATTTGTGATGGCCAGGAGTTGTGTGAAGTAGATTTAGCCAGAAAAAGAGCCTTTACGGCACAATTATCGCGATGGCTAAAAAGAAAAGAGAGATTTTGGATCCAACGTGCAAGACTAAAAGCTTTAATAGAAAAAAGATTGGAATAATAAGTATTTCCACTTGTTAGCATCCATAGGAAGATATAAGAAATTTATGGGCAAGCTTAAGGTGGGGGAGAGAATGGTAAAGAACCTTAGAGTCATTAAAAAAGAAGTGGTTAAATTTTTTAAATAGTTGTACACAGCTGATAGCAGCAAGAGTGAGGAGATGAAAATTATTCCTACAAGAGAAGAGATTAGAAGGGCTGTATGGTATTGTGAGTCAACTAAAGCACCGGGATATGATGGTTTCAGTCTTGGTTTTATAAAGAAAATGTGAAATGTGGTAAGAGATGAGTTCATTAACATGATAACTGAGTTTTTTGAAAATGGAGAGCTCCTTAAAGCTATAAATACTACATGGGTAGCTTTAATACCAAGATAGATGGAGCGGTTGAGCTAAAGGACTATAGACCTATTAGCATGATAGGCTGTATTTACAAAATTATAGCCAAAATTCTGGCTATAAGGCTTAAGAAAATGATGCTTACCTTGATTTGGGAGACACAATCGGCTTTTGTCATGGAGTGGCAAATTCTGGATGCGGCGTTAGTTACTAATGAGGTGGTGAAGTGGGCAAAAAAGAAAAAGGAAAAAGTAGCTATGCTTAAATTTGACTTTCAGAAAGCATACGACACCATTAACTGGAGTTTTCTGCAACATTTGTTGGAGTTAATGGGGTTTGGACCAAAATGGAGGAATTGGATAGATAAATGCCTCTCTACTCCCTCTATTTCAATTTTGATAAATGGTCCAGCTACTGCCCTTTTTAAGATGGAGAAGGGTCTTAGGCAAGGAGACCCCATTTCCCTATTTCTATATGTTTTAGCCACTGAGGCTTATAATCAAATGATGATATCAGCCTTAAGTAAGAATATCTTTCAGGGTTTGAAGGTCGGGCATAGTGAAGTCAATGTATCTCATCTATAATTTGCCGATGATACGTTGATTTTTAGCCCAGTAAAGAGAAAGCTTCTAACAAACCTGATAAGGATGTTGGACTGTGTTTCAACTACTTTATGGACTTAAAATTAACTTCCCTAAATATGCACTTATTGTGTTGGGTAGAAGTAGAGCATGGGAGGAGAAACTGTTGGAAAGGTTAGGGTGCCAATTGGATGAGTTGCCAATAACTTATCTTGGGATATCTTTGGGAGCTAATACAAAAAAGATATCTACCTGGTTTCCTGTGATTAATAGAGTCCAGAAGAAGCTTGTTTCATGGAAATATAAGGTTCTTTCAAGGGCAGGTAGGCTGGTTTTGATAAAATCAGTTCTGAATAGCTTGTCAATCTACTTTATGAGCCTTTTTCAAGTTCCTAAGCTGGTTGAGAAGCAGAAAATTAAGTTGCAAAGAGATTTCTTTTGGTCGGGAGATGGGAATAAAAGAGGCTTGCCCCTTATAAAGTGGAAGACAATTCAAAAACCAAGGAGTTTAGGTGAGCTGGGAGTAGATGCTATGCTGACAAAAAATGGTGCCCTTCTCTTTAAATGGTGGTGGAGGTTTTCATAAGACGGAAACCCTCTTTGGAAGAGAACCGTGGTCGATATTCATCAGTTAGACCCTGAAAAATCATTACTCCAGCAACAAAAAAAAAAAGAAAGAATGGAGGAATTTGGAGCTCTATTGTGTCAATTGATAGATGGGGTAGCAAGTTTAACAATGTAATAGAAAAGGATGCAGGATGCGAACACAAGATGGTAGAAAAACAAAATTCTAGGTGGATAAATGGTTAGGAGATTATCGCTTTAAAGACAGATTTCCACATTTGTTCTTGATATCATTACAAAAAAGAGGAATTAGTTGCAAATATGGGTTTTTGGGATGGAATGCAATGGCACTGGAATCTCACTTGGAGGAGATGCCTATTCCAATGAGAAATCCAACAATTAGAGTAATTGATGTCTTGTTTAGAAGAGGCAAATCTATCACATAATACAATGGATAGATTATGGTGAAAAATTGATAGTAGAGGAAACTACTCAGTTAGATCATTTTCTAAAGCAATATGGGACAAAGAACTAGGTACCGGTAATGTGGAACACATGTGGTATGGCCTAGCTCCCCCAAGGGCAGAATTATTAGTTTGGTTTGTAATGCAATAGCGCTTAAACACTAGAAGCAGGTTGAGAAGATTGAATTTGGTTCGAAGAGTTGATTTTAACTGTCCTTTTTGTGCTAAGGAGGAGGAGACTATTATACATTTATTCCTAGATTGTAAACATGCTTGGAAGGTATGGACTGAATGCTTGAGGTGGTGGAAGGTTCAAATGCCCATCCCTAAAACGCCAAGGTAATGGTTTGAGTGCTAGGTAGAAGTGATGAAAGGTGATTTTCAAAGAAAACTTTGGATATTCTTATTCTTTGTGGTCATATGGTCATTATCGAATCAAAGGAACAAGAGTGGTCTTTGATAAAGTCAAGACGGACTAGGAATTTTTTAACTATCTTGTAAAATTAAGACTTGGCTTTTGGCTCAAAGGATGGCACCTTAAATGTCCTTTTAGCCCGGAAGAGATTGTTTCAAATCTGGATGGTGTTAGACTATGGAAAATGAGGAAAGAACCAAGACTAGCCTTAGTGTGGTGTCCACCCCTGCATCATAAGTTGAAATGGAATGTGGATGGATCCTCAAAAGGGAAGTCAGGAGAAGCAGGTATTGGTGTTGTGCTTAGAGATAATCTAGGAACCATCATAGTTATGTTTTCATCTCATGTAGGTATAAAAGACTCCAATGAAACTGAATTTATGGCTATAATTTTTGCCTAGAGATGTCCATACAATAGGAGTGGATTAGAAATATGGACATTTATAATCGAATCAGATTCTAAGAATGCTTTGGTTTGGATATAAATAAAGGAAGATTGCCCTTGGAGTTTGAGGTTCCTATGTAATAAAATGAAGAACCTACTTCTAGCCCGTAGAAATATTACTTTTGTGCATAAAAGTAGAGAGTCTAATGGACTAGCAGATGAATTATCTAAGGAAGGAGCAAGGATGGGAGGAACATGGATTATGTGGAGCTAGATTTATGTAGTTATATTACTAATTAAAGAAAAGATGCTATAGGTTGTTGCTGCCTGGAAGTTTATTCCTTGTTCTATAGAATGAATGATTTTGCCTAGTTGGATACATTAATTTTAAAGGAAAGTCTCTTGTGTTCTGGATCTTGTTTTAATTATAATGAGAAGGTGTAAGATGTATAAGATGTTGTTTAAACTCAGGGTGACTGTCCTTCTTACAAATGCGTGAGATACTATATGATAGCTAATTTTGAAGGGGAGCTGGTGTTGTTGCTCTGATTCTTTGTTTAATAGTTATAATCTAAAATTGTTTTCTATGATTCTTGCCATATAGTCTTTAAATGTAGGTTAAAGAAGCATGTGTTGCAATGGGCATAAAGTCAATATAATGTTGGATGGAATCAAAGGTGATGACATCTGCAAATGGACATAAAGTCTCAAAGTCAATGCAATGAGAGGAGGGTCAACTGTTTTCAATGGTGAACATTTAAACTGCATACAGGCATCTATATGCAACACATTTGCTGAAAGTTTTCTTATTTGAAGGTGGTAGACAATAGTAATAGGTAAACGGTGTTATAAGATCTTATGTGGTATTGATGTAATGACTATACTGTATCTTAGTGGGTGTATGTTATGGGCTGAAACTGTTATAAACAAAAATGGAAGTTTGTTAGGGTACGGTGGTGAATGATAATGGATGTATATGGAGGAACTTTTGCACTGATTTCATATCTTGTAAAGAGCAAATGGTGGTGTGGTTTTCTTCAACCCTTCCTAAAAAGTGGGAAGGAAATTCACTTGTGATGCTTAAACTAGATTATTATTAATAAAATCTTTACTTATCGAAAAAAGTCTTACCCCTTAAAAAAATTATATACATATATAGTCAATTCATAAAATTAACATATCATTAGAAAATATTCATAAACTCATAAAATGAGCAACAAATATTAATAGCTTGTTTGGATTGACGTCACTTCTACTTAAATCACGTTTTAAGTGACAGAGTAGTAATTTTTTTTATATATGACGTGAAAGCAACTATGGCTAGCTTTCACGTTCACGTCCAATTGGACGCAAAAGCAAACACATTATAAGATGCAGACACCTGCGCATGTTAAATTAATAAAAATACCCTTTATCATTCAAAAAATAAACATGAATATGTTGACACCCACACAATCAGGGGAGAGGGTAGTTTGTATGTTGTGGAAGCTATGGCCTCCTCAATCTTTTTTTCCCTAAAGTAGCAATTTGATATGTAGTATTTCTTATTGTAGAGATGAGGCATGTGTACTGAGAGACGAAAATCTGCTTTCCCTAGTTATCTGTCTCAAAGCGTGTCCCACCCCTAAAAATTTGCCAACTCAATTAAAATGCCACATCATGTTTAACACTTATCTATCCAAACCTTACGCCTGTTAACGTTGGTGGATGTATCCTTCCCCTTCCTCTGTGTCTCTAATGGTCAACAACACCAACACCAACACCAAGTCACCACAGCAAGTCAACAACCCTCCATTTCCCCTTCCTCCTTTCCCCAACAACACCGAATTGATCCACCAACGTTCGGGGCCAGAAACAAACCATGCCAAATCATTCCACAATGAGCAGCTGAAAAGCACACCGAATTGGATGAAATGAGGGAATTGATTGAGATTTTGGGAAAGCTCAAATTATCGTTGTTTCATGGTCTGCATATTACTATAGGACATCATTCTATGCTGCCTAAATGGCCCCCATCTCCCGGACCTATGCCAATCCTGTCATTAAAAGATCCTCGAGCTCTGACAAAGTAGTAAAAGTGAAAGTAGGTCATGGTGGTGGATTTAGTAGACCAAATAAGAAAAATATTAATCTCATTACTTTTTTATCACAAGAGGATTAGAAGGAAGTAGTCATTTAATTGGGTGCGCAATTATGTTAGTTCTCGTGTCTCACACAACTGACCTCATAGTTGGACATATTACACAATGAATGAATTTATGGAATTGTAAATGCTTATGTCAGGCCAAGATTTTTACAAAAGCATCCCTTTCTCAAAAGATGAGCGTGAGCTTGTATTTGTAACATAGTTCAATACATTTTCCCCCTAAAAACCAAATAGTGAAAGGTAGCTTCCTTGGAGTAATACATTAACCTTAAAAAACGAGGGGAATATTGTGGCAACTAGAATAGCCAAGGCAAAAGCTGTTTGAATATTGCGGCAATACGAATACAAAAACAAAGGCAAAAGGAATAAAAGATTCAAAAGTGGGCAACTACATAAAACCCACCGTAGAGTAGATCAGTGGCATTTAAATTGAGTTGGCAAATTTTTATTTGTGGGACAGGCTATGAGACAACTAACTAGGGACATTAGATTTTCGCCCGTATACCAAGATGCCAATACATGCGAAAATTTTTTGGTTAAATATTGGAGCTAGAAGTTGCACTAACTGGAGGACGTCGGAGGAGCCCCCTCCCACGATGAGGTCTTTGCAAAATACAAATATAAAACATTGTTTCTCTTTTGTCTTTGTTCACTTACTCACCAAAAAAAAGTGTTCTTCTCTTTGGCCCCCTCATGAAAAGCTTTTTGCTCACACCTGCATGCAATTCACACACTTTTGAGTTTTACTGTATCCATGTAAAATTTTCCTTTAATAAACACTCTAATGCTTAATAGAAATATTAAATGATAAGAAAGATGTTTTTAATTTCACACCAAAGTATCTCCCCCTATAAAAGAGAGAATAATCGCTCAGAATACCATTAAAAGCTTAAGTGGATATCTCTCTTAATAATATCAACCCCTTATATATATATATATATATATAAAATTAGAGGATTATTCTTAAACGTGAATCATTTTTCACAACCACTATCATCCTTATTGAACCACGTGAAGTCACATATATTAAGCAATTTTTTTATTTTTTAAATATATATCGAATATACTAATTAATAATTATTACGCATATAATTTAGTATATATCATTTATAATTTTAAATATTTTCTAAATTTAAAAGTACTTGTGCAATGTCCGAGATATTTGCTAGTTTTTCATTTTTTCTATACACATGAATCCAAAGATCAATCCATATTAGGAAGATATTCTTTTTCATTTAATATTATTTATATTTGATGGAGTTATTAGGAAGATATTTTAAAAGAATGAAGCAAAAGAATTATTAAAAATTTATTAGGAGAAATTCAAATTATGATATTTGCTAATTAGAGTATCTCTAATTAGAGCTGTCAATTCGGGCTGACCCGGCCCATTCGAGTTAAGACAATTTTTGGGTCGGACCGGATTGGGCCAAAATTAATACAGATCACTAATTTACTAGCCCAACCCTCTATGACTTGCGGGCTAATCGGGTTGGCCCATTTGCCAATATTTTTTTATTTTTTTTAAAAAATTTGTTTTTAACAAAAAAATTACGTTCATGTACGTGGTTATAAATTATATTTAACTTATCACTCGCTAAGAATCTCCATTTTTTAACTAATATATGTCCTATAAAATGTTTCATAAAAAATAAAATATTATTTAATTAAATATGAACTTTTATAAAACCATCGAGTATAGTAAATTAATAATACTCCTGAAGTAAGTTAGAATTTCGATCTCTCTATGGTCATTACTATCTAGCAGCAAAGACACACCAAAGAAACATGATCAAGGTTGTGTTTATCTATTGCGAAAACTAAGCACACACGTGAAGTAACATATTCACAAATAAAATTGATCCAGCGTTGTGTTTATAATTCTATATACATGTCTTATATTGTATAATTTTATACACTTATATAATCACAACGCTCAATCTCTGAAAACATTTCGAGCCAAGACAATTTTCGGGTCGGGTTGGGTTGACCAAAATTAGTTTGGGTTCGAATTTTGACAACCTACCCCACCTTTTATATCGAACCAAATGGGTTAGCCCATTAGGCCAAGCCCATTCTGACAGCTCTATCTCTAATAGTGCAACTCATTAGAGTTGCGTAATTCATCTTTTTATTGGACTCCACCATGTCACATTACCATTTTTTTCACTTTATATAATACTTTAAATAACTCTACATTTAGGCGTATGGACATTGCTCCTCAAGGGATCCGCTCTTACCTTTTTGCTGATGTTGTTGTTGCTGCTTTTCTATGGTCTTAGTTTTTTTTTTGTTTTCTTTCTTTTGGTTCTTTTGGTTCATTCATCAAAAAAAAATTCGCATTCTTAACATTCTCAGGAATCACCATTCTCGGAATTAATTCTTGAGAGAAAAAAATTTGCCTACCAAACACCCCACAAAGTAGGATTTTAATGTTATAAAAGATATGGTATAATTTTATAAATTATCAAAAATTGACACTTAGAATCCCACAATATATATTATGAAGTTATATATATATATATATATATATATATATATATATATATATATATATATAAATAAAAGGATGTATAAATTATTTTTTATCATTGTCCATCAATGATAAATTATTATATTATAAAAGATGTTTAACTATAATAATAATTATCTTAAAAATTACACATGAATAAATATAATGTAAAAAAAGAACACTCCACCTTACCTAACAATTAAATTGAAATATAAATATGAGAATGCTAACAAGTGCTCTTAGAGCACTAGTTTAAGGAATCAAGCAAAAAAAGTTTTTTACTGGAAAATTGATGTATCTTTATCTTTATCTTTACTAGACGAGGGACCCGTGCGATGCACGGATAAATAATGTTTGAAAAATATAATTATGTATGATTTGAAATCTAAAATTATAAGGATATAAAAATAAAATAGTTTTAACAACCCTCCGCTCCTCTTGTGTGAACCAAACATAAATAATATCAGTTTCCCTCCCATGCTCTCAACCAAACACATTACCTAATTAAAATTCTTTCCCACCCCTCCCCTCCATCAAAATCTTTCCCCTCCCTTGAACGAAACATAGCCTACTTTTACATTGCCTCTAAGACAATCTTCAAAATTACCCCTAATTAACCAATACTACCTTACTTTTATAAAAAATAACTTATTTTTATATTGGTTTTATTTACTGACTTTAATATTTTTTAAAAAAAGATTAATAATAATAATTATTGAATTTATCAAATTTTCCCTAAGACAATCTATAAAATTACCCCAAGTTAATCCTAGACTACCTTATTTTTATATATGAAGATACCTTATTTTTATATTGATTTTATTTATCTACTTTAAGATATTTAAAAAAAGATTAATAACTGCCTCTAAGACTTAATCTACAAAAATACCTCTAGGTAACCTTGATTATCTTACTTTTATATATAAATATCTTATTTTTATATTAGTTTTATTTACCTATTTTAATATTTTAAAAAAGATTAAATAATAACTATTATAAATTTATCAAATTGTCCCTAAGACAATTTATAAAATTACCCCTAAATTTACCTAATTGCCCTAGCGTAAATTTTGTAACTTCGTGTTGGCCAAATTTTGAAATTACAACTATAGGGTTAATTTTATAACTTTCTTGATTTTTGCTCGGTTGGATCATTTTGTAATTACAACTATGACTTATGGGTGTTTTGGTAATTTGGCCACATTGCATTAGGTTTAGTGAGCCTTGATGGATGCGGCTTTCACAGGTTGCTGCTCTTGGTCGGCTGGGCGTGGAGTCTTGGCACTGACGGAGTAGGAATTGCAAGTGGTGGTCGTGGAACTAACGACGACTGGTGGAGTAACTGGTGTGGTTGGCGGAGCGCTTTCAGATATACTAACATGGTTGGCGGAGGTTCTAGCTCTCATCCTTGAAGTATGTTTTTTGGAATTATACAAATGTACCCAATAAAATACAATTTAGTTTATACTTGGAATATAACATATTTTATGGATGTTCTTTCCTTTTTATGTGTCCAAATGTATCTTACAAGATAAAGGAGATGGTGGAAAAGATGTAAATGTTACCGAGAAAGGAGATGTGTTTTGTAACGTGTAATTGGGAGAATGTCATGACACATGAGACTGTTTCGGTGTAGTCTTGAGTGGTTCCTTCCTCAAAACAAATCATTTCAAATTTAATTTTATCTAAGTTTCATTTCCAATTGCATGTTTTTTCAGCCGTGGATCAGATTATGGATTGCTCAAGGTAGATGGTAGAGGTCGCATCATCAATTTTTCAAAGAAACCCAAGGGTGTGGATTTGAAAGGAATGGTAAATCCAAAGCTAACCTAATATGTTTTCCTTTTCATTTTAATTCTTTTTATCTGGTAATTCTACTAATCCCCAGAGTATCCCTGCAATCTGTGATTTTTGTGCACCAAAATAAATGTGTTTACATTATTCAATACCTTCTTGTACAGTTTAATGTACCTCCTTTGTAAATTTTGACTTGGCAAAACCTGCCGCATCAAAAGATAGATTGATGTAGGTGGGCTATGTGCTGCTGTGAAATACCAATCCAAAGACAAATGCTAATAGGAAATTAAACGAACAGCGCATTTGACATTATCATCATGGAATCTTCATTCAAAAATCTTTATTTGTGCAAAGATGATGCACTAAACATCTCAAACTACAATCAATAGCGATAAGCTCGCTGGGGTCACTTTGTTCATGTTCTTCCTTTCAGAGGTATGATTTTTGGCTTCTCAATTTTAATTATATTTAGGCAAATGTTCCGGTAGACATGATGCCAAAAATTTGGTAGAGGTTTCATTTTGATCGGCCTTAATTGGCGTATGTGAAATGCTATGTTGGTGGGTTTTTTCTCCTATTGAAATGGTGAGTATTGTGGATGCTCTCTCTTTAGGGTTTTGCAGATGATATCATGCGCATACTATCCAAGATATGGATTTGGGGCTTCTGGAGTTTTCCCTTTGCTATTGAAGAAAAGGTGTGTTTGATGATAGCGAACGTTTCTTAGGTTCTTATTGTAGTTTGTTTATCCATAGATTGCAGCATATGTAACATCCCAATTTTCAGCATACATTGTGCACAAAGTTAACCAATACTGCAGAGAACACTGTCAAGATTATGGCCTGATGGGATTGAGATATGCTTCTGGAAATCTATCCATTGGTGCCACACTTATATATGCCTTTGGCCATTAATATTGGCCATTAATATTCCTGAATTGTATGTTGCCTGGAGGCCAAATATGCATCGACTCTTTTTCTTTGCCTTTTCAATACTTAAAGGTCGTAAAAAAAGTCTTGGACCTTTAAGGTTTTCAACATCCACTCTCAACTCCAAGGTATTAATTGTCTCAACAACAAAAGGTTCGTTTCTTTCTATTTGGTATTTTTATTTCATCAGGTTCCTTTATTGGTTTCATATTCTTGAAAGGTTTATTCCTTGGTGTTGCATGGTTCAATTGAAGTTTGATTGTTATCGGACATTTGTACAGTGTTTTTGATGAGCGAGTTCTTTTTTCTTTTATTTTTTGTTTTTAAATTTGCATCCATCTACTATTGTCATCGGTTTGATGTGTTAACTCAAAAAGCTGCTTTAGTGAGGTTTTAGAGTTTTGCGTCATTTTTAAATTTTATTTTATTTTTTTGGTTTTTAATTTGCATCCATCCTCCTTTGTTGCTTTTGAGCACCAAGTGTTTGGTCAAATAATTTCTACACAATTAAAGTTACTAATTCAATTTCACACAAGCTACCTATCTTAGTTTTCACATAACTGATTGTGTGAAAGTATCTGTGGTTTTGATAAAAAAAAAAAAATATCTGTGTATTGTTGTGATGTGAATGAGGGAAAGGGGGAAAGATCCTCTATTATTCCCACTTTACTGTTTAATCACGTTGGATTATTTCAAAATAATTAGATTATAATTTTGAATTTAAAAATATTTTAACCTCCTTTTTATTATTATTTATTTATCTTTATGACTATTTGTTTTCTCTAACATTTCTTTTAATATTTTGAATGCATTTTATTATTAATTAATGCTTTCGACTAATTTATCTGCAATAAAAGTGTTTGAACGTTTCTTCCACTTATGACATTGAAGCGTTTTAAATTCCATCATTTTGTTACGAAGTGTAACAATGCAACTGCATTGATTGAGGGGAGGCAACAGTTCTTTTTTATTTGATTCACGTGTTATATCTCCTTGTTGTCTATTAACTTCAGGAGCAACATTTCGACAAGAGTGATCACCAGCTGCCTTATAATTTACACAACTATCATTTGCAGATTATCAAATATGCAAAGCATAAGGAAATCTATCATTTGCCAGGGATGAGAAATGTTGGTGTTCTTCATGTGATAAATGATGGCCTACATCTGCACTTTTTATTTTGGGTTTAGGATATTTTTGTCACGAACATTGTATTTGATGTTTGCTTATGTTGAGTGAAGGTTGATAGTTATCTATAAATGGTTTGTTTTTTGTACAATTCCATCTGTCGTAAGTCCACTAAGTTTGCACTATTGGTTTTCGTCCAATTGGTATGAGTTTGGTGAGGGACTTGGTGTACCTTGTCTCTAGACGGGTGATAGGAGTGGGCCTTCTACTAATGTGGGCTTTTATCTA
Organism: Ammopiptanthus mongolicus; assembly: GCA_039655645.1. NCBI lineage: Eukaryota > Viridiplantae > Streptophyta > Magnoliopsida > Fabales > Fabaceae > Ammopiptanthus > Ammopiptanthus mongolicus. The sequence continues at coordinate 24,614,123 of CM077345.1, read as the reverse complement.
ATTACAGACTAATGGAGGGGAAAGATCAGTAAATTTGAGTCAAAGCTGTTGAGACATAGTCAATATTCATATGCTCCCTCCGGTCTTTATTATAAGTAAAAAAGTCTCAAAATTTTTGGTTAAATATATAAGCAAATTTTAACTACTTCTATCCTATTTAATAACATTATTTTTAAAATATCCTTCATTTAATACAAATTTTGTTTTTCAATAACTCAATGTGGGATGCATTTAATAAAGATTGAAGTTTTCTATGAGGTTACTTTAGGTAATACTCTAATTTTTTAATCACATTAAATAAGATTAATCAACTCTCTTAATATTTGTGTTTTATTTAAGTTTTGCTTATAATAGAGACCGAAGTAGTATGTTTTGTACATTTATTTCTCTTTAAAAAATTACAATAAAAAATCTGAATTTAAAATGACATTAAATGTTTCAAATTAATGGTAATCAATATCTTTAGGACATTAGTTAATGAATCGAGAAAATTTTTTTTATAATAAAGATATATATTTAATATTTTAAAAAATGTAACACTTAATTTCCGTGAAATATTTTCTTTTATTGATCCTTAATCACTTGAGGGCATTGATTCTAAAGACCTTTTCTTTTATTGCCATTTTTGCCGGTATTAGCTTTAATGCCTTGATTCCATTCATTTTTCATTGCTTTGTGGCTGTTGGCTCTACTTTTTGTTCATTTATTGCACATGACTGGCAAAAGGAAATTACAGGTCATTGGCACATTTGCTGATAAAAATTAATTGCAAAACAAATTAATTGTTGATAAAAAAAATTTATTGAGAAATTGATTAATTTAATATTAAAAAAAGTGATATATTTAATTTTATAATAAAAATTTATTTTTTTGTATTTCTTAACTAATGTTTATGTAACACTTGTTAGCATGACCTATAAATATGAAGAAATGCTAATATAATATTTTTTAGGATTATACTAACGAGTGTCCTAATTATAGACACTGGTTAAGGAATCCATTAAAAACAAGTTTTTATTAAAAAATAAAGTATTTCATTTTTTCAAATATTAAAGACATAAAGTCACAATGAAATTTTTTTTTCTTAATTCCTTAACCAGTGTTATAAGGACATTGATTAAAATTTTTTTATTTTTTAATGCACTCTGTCCAACATATTTTTTATTATTAAGTGAATTTTATATAAAAATTATTAAATTATTTGAGTTTACTCTTTATTGAATGCATCCTACATAAAATCTGTAGAATAATAAAGAGCAGGGGTGGAATAAAAAGTGATAAAATATTTAGGGTTATTGCTAGCCTTCCTCATTAATAGACAGTTGAATATCTTTCAAGTATCGTGTTCTTAGTGTTTGAATTGAATAACAAAAATCTGAATTCATAAATACTACACCACATGCACATGGTTGAACAAAATATCCACCGCATGATGCGTTCCTAGTTTGACGCGAAATGCTAAGATGACTTTTACCCCCACATGGAAACTACACAGGGCCAAAACCAATCATACCTACTTTTCCGTGTACGAGGACCCCATTTTAGTGTATCATATCATATTTCAATCAATAGTATTTTATTATATAAATTAAAATTTTATTTAATATTAAAAAAATAAAATACATGATAAGATATTAATGATTAAAACATCATATGATACATCAAAATGATATACTATATGTGCATCCCTTTTCCCAAGCCAATGGCATGTCTTAATGTTATATTAGATTTGGAATCATCAAAAGCCTCCAATCACAAACCATGGAGGGTTCCCTCTCCTCTCCAACTTGCCAACAACTTCTTCTAGACCATGAGATAAAGAGAGAGGTTCCTAACCCTCAAACCAAATCACCTAACAAACTATCTCTCCTTCCTCTAGTGTTTCTCATCTACTTTGAGGTTTCTGGAGGTCCATATGGTGAAGAGTATGCAGTGGGGGCTGGTGGGCCCCTCATTGCTATCATTGGTTTTCTCATCTTTCCTTTCATTTGGAGCATCCCAGAAGCTCTTGTCACAGCTGAGCTTGCCACAACTTTCCCTGGCAATGGTGGCTTTGTCATTTGGGCTAGTGAAGCTTTTGGTCCCTTTTGGGGCTCACTCATGGGCTTTTGGAAATTCTTTAGTGGGGTCATAAACATGGCTGCCTACCCAGTTCTCTGTATAGATTATCTCAAGTTAGTAATTCCTGTTTTGTCCTCTGGCTACCCACGCTATTTGTCCATATTCCTCTCCACTTGTGTGCTATCTTTTCTGAATTATTCTGGTTTGAGTATAGTTGGTTATGCTGCTGTTGCTCTAGGTGTTGTTTCACTTATGCCATTTATGTTGCTGTCCTTGATTTCCATTCCCAAAATTGATCCAAGTAGATGGCTAAGTTTAGGTGAGAAAGGTGTTAAAAAAGATTGGACATTGTACTTCAATACCTTATTTTGGAACTTGAACTTTTGGGATAATGCTAGTACTCTAGCTGGTGAAATTGAGGATCCCCAGAAAACATTCCCAAAAGCTTTGTTCTCTGCTGGGTTGCTTACTTGTTTAGCTTACATAATTCCTTTACTGGCTGCTACTGGGGCTATACCACTTGACCAAGGAAAATGGGTTGATGGGTATTTTGCAGATGTGGCTGAGATTATTGCTGGCAAGTGGTTGAAATTCTGGATGGAAACTGGTGCTGTTTTGTCAGTTATTGGGCTATTTGAAGCTCAATTAAGCAGTGCTGCATACCAGGTTTTGGGAATGGCAGATTTAGGATTTTTACCACGAATTTTTGGAGAAAGATCAAAGTGGTTTAATACTCCTTGGATGGGTATTTTGATATCAACGGTGATTGCACTTGCCATGTCTTACTTAACTTTTACAGATATCATATCTACAGTGAATTTCTTGTACAGTTTGGGGATGATTTTGGAATTTGCATCTTACCTTAGGTTGAGGAGGAAATTCCCAAAATTAAAAAGGCCATTTGAGGTACCAATGAGATTGCCAGGTCTAGTCATTATGTGCTTGATGCCATCTGTGCTTTTGATCTATGTCATGACTACTGCTACCAAAATTGTGTATGTAACTAGTGCTTTCATGACTGCTCTTGGTATTGGATTCTATTATTTCATGAATATTTGCAAGTCCAGCAAGTGGATCCAATTCAACAGGATAGGAGATAAACTGGACCCCGACGACGACGACACTTTATAGAATACGGTACTGTTATTGTTATAATTTGCTGTGTTATTTGAACATCAAATTTTGGAGATCGTATATATCTATCTCTATCTCTCAATTATTTTTTATCTTTTTTGTATACACGTAATTCAAAAGTACATCAAAAAACAAAAAATATTATATTATTATCATATTTTGATGTCCAAAAATCATTTCTTATAATTTTTGGATGTATCTGAAGCAAGCTGGATATTCATTTATGTGCCATATATATTTGGAATAGAAGAAGCCCTATGTCTACATAAATTTCTGCAAAAGATGTTGGATACTCTGAACTCATTATTTTTTAAGAACGTTTGTTAATGCGCACCTCTAAGTCACGATTAGATTCCTTTACAATATTCATAGAAGATTGCTTCCGGAATATATCCGACTATTGTACATTAAAGTGGCGGTGTAGATTACAATATATCGAAGTATTATATATTAAAGTAACTACGTAAAATCCCTCAAAATCAAGTCTGCTACATATATTTTTTAGTCTCTTATCTTTATTTTAGGTTTCAATTTGATCAATTTTTTATTTTTTTTCTCCAAAATGTTCCCTTATTTTGTAAAGCAATATGAATATGATCCCTCTTTTATTCTTTGTTCCGAAATTATCTATTATTATTTTGTAAAAATTAAATTCATGGTATCTTTTTTTATTCCGACATGATCTTTTTTTTTTATTTTATGAAATGACCCATTATTTTACAAAATGTATACCAATGGGTCATCTCCTACCACAATTTAAATATAAAAGACCACATTGAAATTTAAAATAAAAATAAGAAACCATTTTTTTGAAAAAAAAATTAAAAAAGATACCAAATTGAAACCTAAAGTAAAGATAAGAGACCAAAAATATAGTTTAACCAATAAAATATATCAAAAATATAAATATATATTATTCAAAGTATGTATTAATTATTATTTGGAGCTCATATATTAATCAAAACTATGTATTAATTTTATTTTTATCCAACGTAATTGTGATTTTAATAATAGTTTTACATATAAAAATAAAATCAACTGTTAATATTGAGTGTATACAAAATATTTACATTGTTGTAAATCCCTCCTCAATATAATATAGAAGTTTAGTGACATACTCCCACTTGATTTTAGAAGTATATTAACAATCTACCTCCAAAATTTTGGACGAAAGAACCATGTTTGTTTTACTAAGACAACTATATTTAATAAATTTCTTTTATTTTAAAAATTGAAAATCTAATTTTTATTTCTCCTCTTCCTTCACTCCACCCTTTCCCTCTCTCGCATAAAAGCTCCACCATTTGGCACTTATCATCTTCGAGCACTAGGTGTTTCTAGATCGTCAAATGATTGCAACAAACATATGAGAAGAGCAATTCAATCAAATTTGGCCAAGCCATGTTGTTTCTATGTTGGTTATTTTAAGCAGTTTCCTACATGGGGTGCCAACAAGTCATGGGAAACGGTGGGTGGAGAGAAAATGGGAGGGAAGGGGCGGCAGTGAGGGTGAAAATGAAGGGAGAGGGAAGGCAAGAAAAAAAAATATTTTTTTTATAATTTTTAAAATAAAATAAAGGTAAAATAGATTGAGCCCTATACGTTTTTTTTTTTACTTTTCACATTGATCCTATAAGTTTTTTTTTTTCAAATTGATTCTACACGTTATGTTCTATTTTCACGTTAGTTCTTTTTATTAATTTCGACCTTATGGCGTTCGATCAAAAGTCATGTGTAAAACAAATATGATAGTCACGTCAAGTCAAAACAGATGGCGTTAGGTCGAAATTGACAGAAATGACTAACATGAAAACAGAACATAACGTGTAGGACTAATTTGAAAAAAAAAAACTTATAAAAATGATATGAAAAAAAAAAAATACATAATGGACTAATCAAATTTGTTTAAGCACCTTCCTAACATGGGCTCCTAGTCTCCAACACATACAACTGGTATGCACCTTGAAATCAGATACTCCTTTATGCATAAACAATATTATATATGATAATGTTATTGCACATTATTATCATAACACTAATTTTATATTTGTTTAAAGTTAGGATAACTTGCAAAAACATCATAATAGTGACAGTGATCCCAACTAGGTTGGCACTCCAGCCACTAACAATCATCTGTACCATGCCAAAAATTTATTAAAAAGAATAAAACACAAAAGAACATGGAGGCATAAACAAAACCCATGCAAAGAAAAAACAATCATCTGAACTTATAGTTTTGAAGACCAACCCTATTGCGGTTGAAATTATCACTAATAAAACTAAGGAAAAAATCTCACCAACAATAACCATGTATAATAAGGCGAAAAGAAGCAATTTTATCAGCATAATTGCCTTCCCTATAAATATATGAAAATCTAAAATTCATTTCCCTAGTAAGAAGCAAACAAGTCCCCCATTTCTAAGCTGCCAAGGCGCAACTTTAACTAAATTGAAAGCAGTAACTACCAACATTGAATCACACTTAAGCTACAAATTATTCCATCCTTTCCTGAAAGCCGTTTCAATTGTCAACATGGCTCCAATTAAGTCCGCATGCAGTGGGGAAGAAATGCCAAGGTTGGCAGCAAAACAACTCATGAAAGCTGTTAAACTATCTCTGAGTATGCCACCACAAACAGTTAAGTCAGGAGCACCTCTTACAACACCATTTGTGTTGCATTTGGTCCAATTACATAGGGGAGGGTACCAATTAACTTGCTTGATAGAAGGAGCTCGACAAGCATGGCCAACAACAAAAAAAGTCGTTAGAATCAAGAATTCTGATATTGAAGATGACATAAACTCCAAGGATAGATTACCAGTGAGGGAAACACTTGCAGTGATCAAATTGATGGCATGATTGGGAGAAATAGTTTTATTATCGAATCTTAACTTGTTCCCGCAGTACCAGATAGCCTAAATCACATTAATAATTGCTGCTAGAAAGATGTCTTTGATTTGAGAGCTCCAATTTCTGTTCAAACTGTTATGATCGATTGGAATGAGGATAGATCAATAGAAAATTTAAAAATATTGTTGAGCCAAGCCCAAATTATACGAGCAAACTGACAATTTAGGAAGAGATGTTCAGAAGACTCATAAACCAAACCACAAAAGGCTACACATAGAGACAATAGTTCAACATCTAGACCATAGGTTTTAATCTGCATGCATTATGTTATGAAGCAATCTCCAAAATAGAAAAGATTTGGAAGGTGGAATGAATTGATTCCAAATTAATTTCCCCCAAGACATCAACTGACTGCTAGGCTTAAAAAATATGCAAGCTTCTTTAAATGATAGATTTCCTGAGTCTGCATTCTTCCAAACTAGATGATCCTAATCGGATAATTTTGGAATATTTACCTGCTCAATTTCAGCTACAATTGCAGGATAAGAAGAAACTATAGGAGGAGGAATGGACCATGAGTCATTATCAATAAAATCATCAATCTTGGCATGTAAAGATCTATATATGTAAATAGGTAGGTATAAGAAGAATATCCATAATCGGTTGTGAGAGCCATTTATCAGTCCAAAAAGTGATAATTTTACCATCATCGAATTGCCAAGTTATATTATGTAAAACAGTTTGAAAACATCCTTTCAAGGCAGGCTAAATAAAGGATTTTACATGGTATAAAAGTGGAGTTTTGTGCTTAAAAAATCTTACTCTAAAAAGAGAAGACCTCTGGCTATTAGCATATATCAGCTCCCAACAAAGTTTAAGAATTATAGCTTCATTTATCAATCTAACTGGTTTGATGTTAAGACCTCCTTCAAGAAAAGGGGTGCAAACCTTATGTCAGGCTACAGTCAAAACTTTCTTAGCATAAATGTCATCAGGCCAAATGAAGTTTCTAATCCACTTATAAATGGTCTTTAAAAGAGACATAGGTCAAGCATACACATGAAAACTATATGCAAGCATACCCTGGATCACCGATTTAACAATTTGAGCTCTTCCTGTGATAGATAACAAAGATCCTTTCCAAGATGCCATCTTAGATTTAATTTTGTCTGCAATGCGCTGTATGTGAATCTTTCCAGGCTTGCTCTTAAAAATTGAAACACCTAGGTAGATGAAAGGAAGCTGGCCAACAGAGAACCCCAAGGCATTAGAAATGTTTATTAGTCTGCTACAAGTTATAGAACCCGAGTAAAATTTACTTTTATCAACACTTATAGTTTGATCAGAGGCTTCACCATAGGACTTAAAAAGAGACATGAGATTAGTCAAAATTTGCCTAGTACCTCTACAGAATATCATAATATCATCTGCGTATAGCACATGACTTGGAGCTTGGTAGCCTCTTAGATCTGTCATAGGTTGTAGAAGACCAGTTTGCACCAAATTATCAATGCCCCTACTAAGAACATCTTCTGCAAGACAGAACAAGAGAGGTGACAGGGGGTCACCTTGCCTAACCCCTCTTTTGCATGAAAAATAACCAACAAGGTGGTCATTGATAGAGAACGAAAACTTTACAGAATGAAGGATCACTTTCACCCAATTACGAAATTTGTCATCAAAAGCAAAAGACTGCAACACTTTTAAAAGGAAATCCCAGTCCACAGTGTCAAAAGATTTTTTAATATCAATTTTCAAAGCTAAGTTACTTCCAAAGACCTAGTTGCCAAGCATGTTGATTGCTTCAGAAGTTATGCAAATACAGCCTGTGATGTTCCTTCCTTTTATGAATCCTCTTTGATTCTTAGATATAATTTTAGGAGCCACAAAAGCTAACCTATCAGCTAAGACTTTAGTAATGACCTTGAATTGAAAATTGGCCAAAGCAATAGGCCTAAAGCTTTCTATTCTATTAGCACTGGGAAATTTGGGAATCAACGCTACCAAATTGGAATTTAAATTCGGGAGAATCCAACCTTAAGTGAAGAATTAAGAATTTGCATTAAACACATCAAAAGCTACTATATCCCAATACTTTTGATAGAAACAACCACCAAACCCATCAAGTCCAGGAGCACCACTATCATTCAATGAAAAGAAAACATCTTTAATCTCTTCCATGGTGGGCAGATTAGTCAGCATAGTATTGTCTTCAACAGAAACCAAAGGACAAATCACTGTGTTAATCAATTCATTTGGAATACAAGCATTTTCATAGGCAAATAACTCTCTATAATATGCCAATACATGTTGCTCTATATCACCGGCCTTATCCAGAATTATGTCACCTTTCTAAGAATTGACATCTACTTTGAGACACTTATGATCTTAGTGACTTTGTGAAAGAAGGTTGTGTTTCGATCCCTATAAGAATGCCAATTAATTCTGGACTTTTTCTAGAATTCCTCTTGATAATTCAAAGTCTGCTTTAATTCCAATTGTGCTTCATTCTCTTTATCAAACAAAATACCCGAATAACCAGAAATATTGACTTGCACTTTAATCTGATCAATAACAAGCATTGCCTTGTCCACCTTTATATGCACATCTTCAAAAATCTACTTATTCCAAGTCTTGAGTTCAATTATTAGAGCTTCCAAATTTTGAGCCAAAATGAGCATGGGGCAACCTCTTAAAGGTCTGTTCCAAACTTCAGTGAAAAGCATGTGGCAATCAGGATGAGCAGTCCACATATTGAAAAATTTAAAAGAAGAGGGATGAGAGATATCCCCTTTGTTGAGAATTAACAAAATTGGATGGTGATCTGATTTTCTCCATGTCAAGCTGTAGTGACAAATGTTATTCCAAAAAGAAATACAAGCATCATTACATATAGCTCTATCCAACCTCATTTCTATATAAGACTGCTCTTCTACCATTGACCCAAGTGAACTCAGCACCGCGGATTAATAAGTGAGTAAGGTTACAACTACTTGACCAAGGTCTAAACTCATCAAAAGATACATTCAATGGCAGGCAGCCTCCTCTCTTCTCATGGGCACGTAGCACAACATTAAAGTCCTCTATGAAACACCAAGAACCATTATGATTCTGTTGCAGTGATACTAATTCAAACCATAGTTTCCATCTTTGAATACGAGTAGTGCATGTATACACTGCTAAAATAAGGCTTCACCTTATAACTTAAAAAGAGAATTGAGATTAGTCGAATTTTGCCTAGTACCTCTGCAAAATATCATAATATGATCTGCATATAGCATATGACTTGGAGTTTGGTAGCTTCTTGGGCCTGCCACATAGGCTGTAGAAGACAAGTTTGCACCAAATTATCAATGCTCGTTCTAAGAACATCTTCTGCAACACAGAACAAGAGAGGTGACAGGGGATCACCTTGCCTAACCCCTCTTTTGCATGAAAAATAACCAATAGGGTGGCCATTGATAGAGAATGAAAACTTTACAGAATGAAGGATCACATTTACCCAATTACGAAATTTGTCATCAAAAGCAAAAGACTGCAATACTTTTAAAAGGAAATCCCAGTCCATAGCGTCAAAAGCTTTTTTAATATCAACTTTCAAAGCTAAGTTATTTCCAAAGATCTTGTTATCAAGCATGTTGATTGCTTCAGAAGTTATTCAAATACAGCCTGTGATGTTCCTTCCCTTATGAATCCTTTTTTATTCTTAGATATAATTTTAGGAGTAACAAAAGCTAACCTATCAGCTAAGACTTTAGTAATGATCTTGAATTGAAAATTGGTCAAAGCAATAGGCTTAAAGCTTTCTATTCTATCAGCACCATGAAATTTGGGAATCAACACTAGCAAATTGGAATTTAAATTTAGGAGAATCCAAACTTGAATGAAGAATTGAGAATTTGCACTAAATACATCAAAAGATACCATATCCCAATACTTTTGATAGAAACAACCACCAAACCCATCAAGTCCAAGAGCACCACTATCATTCAATGAAAAGAAAATGTAACATGTAACACCCCGATTTTCTTAATCTATCTTTTAATTAATCAGTATTTAAGTAATTATATTTTATTGGAGGGTCTAGAAAATTTAATAAATTATTCCGAGGCCATAGTCACGATCTACGCCATCATAGGAGGCTATGGTTAAGTTTTGGGCCGAAAACTCAAACGAAGCCCGATTTATGTTTTTCGGATGATAGTGTTTTTCTACTACCAAGACCTCCTTTTGACTAATAGTCAGGACCGTTAGTCTTAAAATTCAATCCTCTACCTTTTTGCTAAAATGTGTCCTAACGTCCAAAATATAAATAATATTTTATATTCGGGTCGAAAATCGATCGGGGAGAAGATTCGAGCTGTCTTAGGGTTTTTCGAGAACCTTGAGCCGATAATTTTCATATCAAGGCTATGTTAAATCATTTGGGGACTCATACTAGTGTCGTGAGGATTTTCAAAATGTCGGGACGTGAATTGACCAAATTACCCTTGGTTAGTTTTTACTAATTACCTTTTACCATTTTCTTTTTACCATGACTTAACTCCTAAGTCTTCTTAATAAATATCTAAATTTCCTGACTATCCTTCCCCAAAATTTTCGAGCAACAGAGCAGCCCCAACCCCATCTCTTTTCTTTCTCTTCTTTCTCTCTTTTCTCCTCACAAAAACTCCATTTTTGGAGATTTTAAGCTTGAATTTCTTGGAACGACCTTCACCAACTTTGACGGAGATCATCATAGGAGGTAGCTTGTCACCTCTATCTCTCTCAATCTCTCATTTTTCTCCTCTAAATTTCATGATCCTAAATGTTAGGGTTTTTGTCCCTAAATCTTCAAAAATCCATGAAAAATTGTAGAAAAATCATTTTAATACCAAACCGATTTCTATAGCCTAGGTTCATGACATACTTGCATGATCCAAGAGATTAGAGGTTGAGCCCTGGATAAAGTGCCTGAACCCTGGGTGTTGGTACTTTTGGGCTATCACCACTAAGTTGATATTATGGATGATGTAATTGATTGAGGTTGATGTGTTGATTTATTTATTTGATTATCTGTTGCTTTAATTTGTTGAACTGCCTGTGTAATTTATTGCTATTCGATTTTATGATGATATCCACACTGGAATGAATTATTGTTGTAATGTTATTGTGATTTGACTGGTGTTGAGTGTGGATGAGATTATAGTGAGTGATGATGTTGTTCGGGTTGATATCGTTGTGGTCCCGACCGTAGAGCTGTAGCTCGTAGACGCAAGGCGTCGTGATGCTGATGTTCATGTTGTTGTGATGCGATGTGTCGTGGTCGTGGACGAGTGTTTAGGTGTGAGGTTCCGATATCAACTTGCGATGGATGTTTGTTGCATTTTCATATCATTTCATACCACAACATTTTGTCCCAAAGGGAGATGTCCAATTGGGGATGTTACTTTAAATCCCATGGCGGGATGTCCAACTGGGGACGTGATGTATCAGCCGACTTGCATATAGGGAAGTCAGCATATACATAGGGATTAATATCCCTCTTATAGGCTTATCTGAGAGAATGATGTTTTGAGATGATTGTACTATATGATTTAAGAGATGGATGAGGTTGTGTCGTATGATTTCATCGTGTTGTGTGATGTATGTATATATATATATATATATATATATATATATATACTGTACTGATGCCCCTCTCCCATATTGATGATATATGTTTCTTATCTCCCATTATTTTTCTGTATGTGTTAACTTTATTTTATGGGAAGATCCCGAGGAGGAACTAGTTGCTGAGGAGATGAACGACATTCCTTACGAGCCTGACGTCGGAGGACGTGCCACGGACCCTAGTCTCGAGAGGTCGGACAATGATCATGGTTAGTCAGAAAGTTGTCTCTCGGCCTATTTTCGTACTTTTATTTTGGTATGTACTAAAATACTTGGTATATACTACTTTATACTATAGCCCTACTGATGGGGCAATGATGTATGTGATATATTTCTTTATATTTTAAATCTGTTTACTTTGAGGCGTTGTGTGCCGTAAATTGTTTTGCTTTGACGCTCAATTTTTCGCTTCGCTTCGTATTAATAAGGCGCGCTAACGATTATAATATGATTAAGGTTAGTTAATATCTTAGGTTCTACTGATGGGATGGCGGGTCGTCTCATAACTCCCCGATTTTCTAGATTTTCTTAATTAAACAGTATTTGTATGTTTGTATTTTATTGAAGGGTCTAGAGAGTGAAATAAATTAATCTGAGACCATAGTCACGCTCTACGCTATCGTAGGAAGCTATGGTTAAATTTTGATTGAAAACTCAGACAGAGCCCGGTCTGCAATTTTCACTAACAGTAGTGTTTTACTACCATCATGACCTAATTTGGACTCGGGAACGAGACAGTTAATCTTAGAATCACATTTCCTATATTTTTGAAAAAATTTGTCCTGACGTTCGAAAATGAAAATAATATATTATATTCGGGCTGATAATCATTCTGGGAAACAATTAGAGCCGTGTAAGGGTTTTATGAAGCCCATGATCGGATAATCTTCATGTCAAGGCTGTGTCAGGTCATCTAGGGACTCATATCAATGTCGTGATGATTTCAAAATATCAGGATATGAAATGATCACATTGCCCTTGGTTCTTTTTACTAATTACTCTTTTTACCCTTGCTTAACTCTTAAGTAAAAACTTAAGAAAACATCTCGTCTCATCTCACTCACTCTCTCTCTCCTCAAATTCGGCACTCTCTCTCTCTCTCCCCCCTCTATCTTCTTCTTCCTCCATTTTTCTTCTTTTCTTCATCTCAATTTTTCTTCAACTTCCACAAGGTTTTTCAAGAAAATTTGAGAAGCAAAGTTGATCCTCTCATCCTCCTCTATCATCTCAGAGGTATAGATTTCACTCTTGAGCACTCAATCTTCTTTTTCTTCCATTGAAATCTATGGTTTTAAGTTTTAAGATCCAAACTTCAAAAATCTCTAGAAAATTGTAAAAAAATCCTTTTAATGCCAAACCAATTTCTACAATCTAGTTTCATCCTCTAATATCATAATCCAAGAGCTTGAAATAAAATAATCTCTCTAGCATATTTAATTTGGAGGAACCGAACCCTAACAATTTGGGGGGAAATGGGTTTTTGTTCAATGTTCTTGATTTCACCTATTTCATCCCTTAATCATGTAATCCAAGTTATTAGGAAGCCAAACCAAACTCTCACCTTTTTTTCATGGTGAGGGCCGAAACCCTATTTTGTTGGTCTAAGGGGTTTTGGTTGAAATCTTTGATGATTGATCATGGATTATGTCATAGGCATGCTTAAGGATCATTGATCCAAGAATTTGTAGAATTTCAACATCCCTAGCCTATTTAATTAAATAGGGGTAGCAGCCTAGTCCTAAGCTTAGGGGAGTTTTTGATTTAACTGTACTGATTTCTGTTTGTGTTTTGTTATATAGAATCGGACATGACTCGAACATTCGACCGCGCACCCGACTGACTGTTGCAGAGTCGTAGCCGGAGCTGCATGTGAGCATTACTAAGGTGGGGAGAAAGAACTGATATCGTCGGGAAGACAAGCTTATTATATATATATATATATATATATATATATATATATATATATATATATATATATATATATATATATCAGGGAACCCTTAAACCCTACTAGAGGTTGAGCCCTGGATAAAGTGCCTGGACCCTGGGTATAGTTACTTTTGGGCTATCACCACTAAGTTGATGATATGACTATTGTGATTGATTGAAGTTGACGTGTTGAATTGTTATTTGATTATCTGTTGTTTTTATTTTGTTGAACTCCCGCGTGATGAACTGTTATATGATTTTATGATGATATTTGTAGTGGTGAAACTTCTGTTGTGTTTTGGCTGGTTGACTGTTGATGAGAGCAAGGTGAGTGTTGATGTTGTTCGGGTTGATATCGTTGTGGTCCCGACCATGGAGTTGTGGCTCATAGACGTAAGGCGTCGTGATGCTGATGTTGATGTGATACGATGTGTCGTGGTCGTGTTCGAGTGCGTAGGCGTGAGGTACCGGTATCAACCTGCGATGGATGTTTGTTGCATAGCATATCATTTCATACCACAACTTTTTGTCCCAAAGGGGGATGTCCAATTGGGGACGTGTTACTTTAAATCCCGAGGCTGGATGTGATGTGAGGTGATGTGAGACGGGGATGTCCAACTAGGGACGTGATGTATCGGCCGACATGCATATAGGGAAGTCAGCATATACATAGGGACTAGTATCCTTCTCATAGGCTTATCTGAGATAATGATGTTTGAGATGATTGTGATGGGTGACTTAAGAGATGAGTGATGTTGTGTGGTATAATTTATATGTGATGTGTGATGTATGTATATATGCTATACTGATGCCCCTCTCCCATATTGATGATATATGTTTCTTATTTCCTATTATTTTTCTGTATGTGTTACTTTGATTTATAAGAAAACCCCGAGGAGGAACCAGTTGCTGAGGAGTTGGACAGCATTCCTTACGAGCCTGACGTCGGAGGACGTGCCACGAACCCTAGCCTGAAGAGGTTGGGCAGTGATCGTGGTTAGCTGAAGAGTTTTCTCTCGGCCTATTTTCATACTTTTATTTTGGTTTGTATTAATATACTCTGTATGTATACTTTAATACTGTAGCCCTACTGATGGGGCAATGATGTATGTGATATATTTCTTTATATTTTAAAGCTGTGTACTCTGAGGCGTTGCGTGCCATAAATTGTTTTGCTTCCGCACTCAATTTTTACGCTTTGCTCCGTATTAATAAGGTGCGCTAACGATTATAATACGATTAAAGTTAGTTAATATCTTAGGTTCTACCGATGGGACGACGGGTCATCTCAGAAAACATCTTTAACTTCTTCCATGGTGGGCAGATTAGTCAACATAGTATTGTCTTCAACAGAAACCAAAGGACAAATCACTGTGTCAATCAATTCATTTGGAATACAAGCATTTTCAGAGGCAAATAGCTCTCTATAATATGCTAATACATGTTGCTCTATATCACCAGCCTTATCCAGAATTATGTCACCTTTCTAAGAACTGACATCTGTTTTGAGACACTTATGATCTTAGTGACTTTGTGAAAGAAGGCTGTGTTTCGATCCCTATAAGAATGGCAATTAATTCTGGACTTTTCTTTCCAGAATTTCTCTTGAAAATTCAAAGCCTGTTGCAATTCCAATTATGCTTCATTCTCTTGATCAATATCAGGCATTGCCTTGTCCACCTTTATATGCACATCTCCAAAAATCTCCTTATTCCAAGTCTTGAGTTCAATTTTTAGAGCTTTCAGTTACTGAGCTAAAATGAGCATGGGGCAACCTCTTATAGGTCTGTTCCAAACTTCAGTGATAAGCCTGTGGCAATCAGGATGAGCAGTCCACATATTGAAAATTTTAAAAGAAGAGGGATGGGAGATAATCCCTTTGTTGAGAATTAACAAAATGGGATGATGATCTGATTTGCTCCCTGTCAAGGTGTAAAAACAAATGTTATTGCAAAAAAAAAATCCAAGCATCATTACATATGTTGGAGCACTGGGGATCCCATTTATACCGCACATGTCTCCACACCATGGTATGATATTGTCCACTTTGGGCTTACACCCTCATGGATTTGCTTTTGGACACCACCCAAAAGGCCTCATACCAGTGGAGACATTTCCCGTGCTTATAAACCCAAGTACCTTCCCTTGTTTGAATAATGTGGGACTTGTTTGTACCTCAACAACATATAGCTCTATCTAACCTCATTTCTGCATAAGACTGTGCTGTTCTACCATTGGACCAAGTGAACTCAACACCACGGGTTAATTACTGAGTAAGGTTACAACTATTTGACCAAGCTCTAAACTCATCAAAAGATGCTTTCAATGGCAGGCAACCTCCTCTCTTCTCATAGGCACCTAGCACAACATTAAAATCCTCTATGAAACACCAAGGACCATTATGATTCTGTTGCAGTGATACTAATTCAAACCATAGTTTCCATGTTTGAATATGAGTAGTGCATGCATACACTGCTGAAATGAAAATCTGTTGATTCTCCCACAATATTGAAAAAGATACTTGTTGATTAGAAAATGCAATCACATTAGGAACTAGATGATCACTGCATATGCAACATAAGTTAGGAATTAATGGATTCCTATTATTCATAGAAAATGGCCTGAGCTTAAGTTGAGTCCAAAAACAAGAAGGAAATTGATCTAATAATATCCATGGCTCAAAAATAAATAACAAGTGTGGCTTATGAGAATCACAAAGCTTCTTTAAAACCAACCTAGCATCTAGGTTTTCTACACCTCTGGCATTCCAATGTAGGATCTTCATTAGGATATTTTTTTGGGACCAGCCCTTGATCATGCATTATACAAATTAGATTTAGAAATTTGTTTCTTAGACTTTCTCAGTTTTTTTCTTTTGAGATTTCGATAGAAAAACTATAAAGTTGCCATTTACCTCTTTAGAATGCTCTTTTCCTTGCTGACCAGGAGTCAAATTATCTTCCCTTAACTCTTCTTCCTCTTCATCTCCCCAGAAATTTGACAAGACTTTCAAGTATTTATGAACATTAGGTGGCATAGAATCAACATTACTAGGAGATGGCGTACTTTTTCCACTAGTTGTGACATTAACATAAATAGAAATAGAGGGTGATGCATGATCTTGATCAGGCGATTGAATATCAACACCACGAACTTTTAAGCCTTCATCAACATTAGAAATTGAATTTGAAACCTAAACAGGTGAATCAGGGTGATTAGACTCGTCATAAACTGTTTCCACAAATTCAACATCATCGTCATTAACCAAATTGTAATTTATATCAGATACAACCTTTCCTTTATCCATAAGACAGGTTTCCTGAAGAACATGGTCCTCCAACTTGTCTTCTTGATTATTTTTGTCATTTTCATCAAAAACACCTTCCTTCCATGGATCATCTGGTAATTTATCTTTATCAGACAAAGTAGTTTCGTGAATTGAAACATCATTTGAATCAGCAAAAGATGTGGAATTCCTAGCTTTTTCAATAGGATTAACCTTGGGGACAAAAACAGCCTTATCCTTCTGAACCAAGGTGCGGTCTTTAGGAGTCTTGCTATTGTTGTTACCTTCCCTTTTTTTTGCACTGATCAATAGACTGGCCTATTGGTTGACAAAATTTTCAAAAATAAGGTAGTTTTTCATATTCTACCCCGACAAAGAAAGCAAAGTTGTTTTGTTCAACACAAGCTTCATTGTTTTCCATTCTTCATTTAGTTCTACCCAACCTTGTCATCCACAGTTCGAGTGTCTTCATTTCTAGTGGATTTAGAGTGATACCGGTGCTTGTTGTGAATATGAGTAGCAACAATCATCTATGTACCATAAGGGGAGTGGAATTTCACTAACTCAGAGCCTTCTAACATGTTATAAGTGGTCACAAATTAGACCTCAAGTTGTATATTTAGGTGGAAAAAAAGAGAAATAAAGTATCAAATAGTAAGATTGCTATTAATTTGATTTGGTGATGATGTCTATGGATTCCACTCCTATTGGATTGGGAATGGGATAAAACAAACTATTCATCCAGAAACAAGCATATGGCTACGCAATCATCAACCTTCGAACTAGGATACTTATATCTCCAGGCTCGAACAACACGCTTTATTAACATTTTGGCTGCTATGGACCTCCTTGGTGCCGAAGCAACTATGCTTATTACTTCACTGTTAGTGAGCACATCCCATATTCCAAGTGAAGCTTTAAGAATCCTTAACTGTGAAGGCGGAATTTTTGCAACAGAAGAACCAGATGTATGCAGAATATCTGGTTTCAAGTCAACAGTAAGTTGAATAGGAATAAGTTGATCTCTATCCCTTCTTGTGCAAAGAACTGCACGAGAATCACCTAAATTGCCAACTATCAGCTGGTCACCCTGTTTAATTACAGTTACAGCAGTGTTGCCACTGCAATAGCTGTCACTTTTAATCTCTCGAGCATGATTATTATCCATTTCATCAAAGGAATTAAGAAAGCTTAGTGCCTGAAGAGCTCTTATTTGCAAGACCTAAGTTTAAATTGATTTTATATTAAAGCTTAATGCTTCTTAATTGATGAAATTATATTTCTTGGGTTAATGCTTTATATGGTATATTGTTAGGACTTTACTGGAGAAAAAGATATGATATTTTGTGGTGTGTTTGATGGTCATGGTTCTCTAGGGAACAAGGTTTCACAATATATTTGTGACAATCTACCCTCGAAACTGTCTGCAACAATCAAAATGTCACAACAGAAGGTTGCAGACTTTATGATGCGGAGTTAGATAGTGGAAGTTATGATGATATCTATGATGAGAATAACCAAAACATGCCCCTTTCTGCATGGGAGGGATGCTTTCTCAAGTCCTTTGAGGAAATGGATGATAACCTTGCTCGGGAGATTAACATAGACAGCTATTGCAGTGGCAGCACTGCTATAATTGTAGTTAAAAAGGGCGACCAGCTGATAATTGGCAATTTAGGTGATTCTCGTGCAGTTCTTTGCACAAGAGGGGATAGAGATCAACTTATTCCTATTCAACATACCGTTGACTTGAAGCTAGATATTTCAAGTGAAGCTTTAAGAATACTTAACTTTGAAGGCAAAGTTTTTAGAGTAGAAGAAGAATCAGATGTATATAGAATATGGATGCCTGATGATAACTGCCCTGGACTAGTTGTGCCAAGAGTCTTTGGAGAATTTTTTCTAAAAGATTATGGCCTCATCTCAGCTGCTGACGTATTTTATAGAAAACTTACCAAGCAAGATGAATTTGTGGTTATGGCAACTAATAAAGTGTGGTTGCTATATTCGGTCGCTAAAATACATTTTTTTGTAGTTGACCGAACTCATATCGGTCGCCAAACAGTCAACATCTTTGACTTTAAAATTTTTCAAGTTAGCGACCACTTCAGCAGCCACTGGAGTTACGACCAACTAGATCGGTTGCTAATTCGATCGTTGAGAGGCAATAAATGACCATCTTTCGTGGAAAACCTTATTGATTGCTATTGCGGTCACTATTAGCGACCGAAAAACTTCGATCGCTATTTAGCGCTTTTCTTGTAGTGCTCCCCATTATTAATGGAGTTTAACTTTTGATCTCCAAGATGTAATATAAAAACATTAAGCTAGGTGTCTATTTTGAGATATTTTTTATTATTTAATTGACATATCATAATGTGTAGATTAACTTGTATTTAGCTATAGATAATTAATGTTCACACAATTTCGAACCAAAGGTTATAGTTAGATAAAGTATTTCTTAAAATAATAATTCTAAAATTCAAACTCTTAACATTACAAAAATATATATTCACTTAATGTCATAATATACTTCCATTGGACGAAACGCTATTAGGTTTAGAGTTTATACTTCCAATTACAAAACTTTGTAATAAATATAATAAATCGTGAATATTTCCTTTTATCTCGTCTAATCAAAGTGTAAGTATATCCTTTTAGATTAACTTATTATTTTGCATTGAATTGGATGCTTTTATTATATATATTTTTGGAATGAATTTAAGCTAATATTAATCCAAACATTATGACTGCGTATGATATGAATTAAAAACAAACTATTGTGGGTAGGAAGGGGGAACATGAGCGGCGAAAGCGAGTGGATAGTGTTACGGAGAAGGGGGAAGAAAAGGGTTGATCAGGGGGAACCCGGGAAGGTGACTACGTTTTTTAGGGTGAGGGTGTCACTTATTTCTTCACTAACTTCCCTTATGATTTTGGAGCAAAGCAAATGTGGAATGTCTTTCATAAATGGGGTCAAGTGTTAGAAGTAGTTATTCCACAAAAGCTTGATCGAAGGGATCAACGCTTCGGCTTTGTACATTTCTTAAGGGTTCAAGATCCAAGAATTTTTGGATATAGGCTAGAATAATCTTCATTGGAAGTCAGAAATTGTTTGTTAACTTACAAAGGTTTAGGAAAGAAGTTGGCAGAGCAAAGAGGAGTTTTAGTAGGGAACAGAAGAAGGGACAAAACATGCATCAGAATAGAGCTAAAGAAGGTCGTGGGGGTTAAAGTGAGATGGCAGGAGAAGTCTGGTCCAACACAAGGGTTGTCATATGTTGAGGTGGTGAAAGGAAGGAGAGAAGGCGAGGTTGGTAACAATCAATTTAATGTTGATCAAATTGACATAAAGCGACTAAATCATTCCTTTGTGGGGAAGGTGAGTATGCCCGGTGATACTTTCAAAATTCAACAAAAGATGCATGAGGAGGATTTCTTTGGAATAAAGGTGGTTCCAATGGTGAAAATTTGGTCCTCTTAGAGGCGGGAAATGAAAAATAGACATTGGATTTCATTAATGATGCAAAAGATTAGGTTTCTACTTGGTTTGAGGAAATACGTCACTGGAGTTTGATGGAAATAGATAAAGAAAGATATGTTGGGTACGTTGTTATGAGGTTCTTATTCAAGCATGGTCTGAAAAAAAAAATTGTAGCTAATTGCCTCCTGTTATGGTCATTATGTATGCTTGGATGATCACACTAAAGAGATGGCTCACTTGGATGTAGAAATGTTCCTCATAAGAACTAGTATCATGAGCTCAATTCATGAAGTGGTGAAGGTGAAGATTAATGAAGAGGTATATCCAATCAAAATAGTTGAGGAGCTTTTTGGTTGCAATTTTAGGTTTGATGGATCGGAGGACGATGGTGGTTCAACCAGTGCGTCATTAGAGATGATGGGTCTAGGGGGTTTTTTTTGATGACGATGTCTTTTTGAATTTGAAATTGGATACTGGTATTAATGATGATTTTATTGAAATTGATCAGGCTGTTGTTAACCAAGATTCAGTGTCGTTGTCTAAGCAATTAGCAAACTATGAGGGAGGAAAATCAAGGCAAAGTATGCATGACGAGAATCACAGAGATTCTGTGCATGGGGAGTTCAATTTTATTAATAATCAACGAGACCTTGATTTGAAAATGGGCCTTGCACTTCAGTCCAAAAGTCGAAATATGGGAGGAGTTGTGTTTGAGCCTAATAATAATAGTTGTGTTGGAATTCTTTTGGGCCAGTGATTATTGTTTCATCAAATGGCTGTGAATGTTTCATAAATGGGTTGGAGCCTAGCAAACCTGGGGGTCCGCCAAACATATCAAGAGCGGAGGCTTCATGGGATGAGGAAGGCGGTGGGGTCCCAACTAATGATAGACACTCATTATCTTCTCAGTCAAAGGAAATGGAAAATGCACGATTTGAAGGACGAGAGCCCAATGGAGCTGGGCTTCATCATAATTCCTTGCCTGCATGTCACATAGGCATATCAACATCAGATTCTGACATAGAGAGATGTAAACAACGAGTAGTCAGGGAAGCTGAAATGGTAGCTGCTGTAAGGATCGGGAATATGACCAAGGATTTGGGGGTAACTCCCACCGTTGAAGATGAGGTTTACATCAAACAAATTCAAGAATTGGAAAAAAAAAAAGAGACAATAGTGCGAAGGATCAACAAGAGAAAAAACAGTGTTCTCAATGATGTGCATTTCTTTTAATATTAGAGGGATTCGGGGCCGAATAAAGAAAAGCGAAATTCGGTCAATGTTTTCGAAAGAGGGGTCATATATTTGCCTTTTACAGGACACAAAAATTTCAGAGGTGAATAATTGTATGATCCATAGTCTAGGCGCCAGTATTGAATTGCAATGGGTGGTGTGAACACCTAATTTTGTCCGGTTAAAAGATAAAAATAAAAATAAAATAGAAAACTAATATGAGTTTGGAGCAGAAGGCATCATAGACAGGTCCACTGGGCCTTGGGCTGAAAATGCATGAGTAATATCTTTTTGACAATAATAAGAAATAATAATATTAATTTTACCCAAATTGGTAAGTTTTCAAAAAAATGATTCTCATCGAATTGATTTGATAAAATAAGTTTTTCCCTTTTTAATTAAAAATAAAATTAATTTCATAAATCCACTAATGATAGGTTTTCAAATAAAATTGGATGATTAATTCTAATTTGAATAATTGATTTAATTGTGAATTAACTCCATAATTAAAAAAGGGATTTGAAATAAAAGTTTGATTAATTTATTATAATTGATGATGAAATAAATTTTCTTAACCTAATTGCTAATTATAAATAGGAATTGAAAATTTGAAAGAGGGGAGGTTTTTCTTTTTTACCATTGGCAACACCACCACTACCCTGATTTCCTCACCCAATCTCTCCTTCTCCCCCTCTAGTTTCTTTTTCTTCTTCTTTCTTTTTACAATATCTTCATCCCTTCCCTGTTGTGAAGTCAACCCCCCTACAACAACACCACCGCACCAGGCCAAGCACAGAGCACCGCCCAACACCATCGTGTCACCCGCCCGCACTGCAGCGTCTCCCCTGCCAAGCCACCATCGCAGCACCATCAAATTGCCCAGAATGGCTCCACGGAGCTCTGCCAACTCCTCCACCGCAGACCGCCGCGAACCCAACCTTCCCGCCGTCTGCGCGTAGTACAACCGCGTCCAAGTGCAGTCCTTCCCCGCCGAACGACACCGCACCAGACCCGAGCAGTCCAGCCACGCGAGTGCTTCGGCACCACAGCGCCCCTGCCGCCGTCTTCCTCCACTTCTTTCCGGTTTCGCGAATTGTGGGTAGACCAAAAGCAATTTATGCTTCTATCCCGTTTTACTTTCTTAGGTTTTCTTTTATTTTATTTCATTTTGTCTTTTAGTGATATATCTGCGCTTAGTGTTCTCTTTCTAAAAAACACATTTCTAAAAATTATTAGGTAAATTTGGGTCCAAATTCTGACATGGGGCTGTGTTACTTGCTGCGTTATCCTCTTATATTTGAATGGGGTTAGGTTAGTTGATCTAAGTTTCTAATAAAAATAAAATAGATATTTTAATAAAATAAAATAAAAAAATTTGGGATTAATTAGTTGTGACAGCTAGATTAACTCCATTTTCTAGGACGAATGAGTTGAGACAATTCAGAAATCCTGAACCTCTTTTAAAATATATAATAAATTAAATTAAACAATCTCATTTTTCGAAAATAATAAAATCGTTACTATAAGGGATTAAGTTAGCAGTGACAGCTAATTTATCCCATCTTTAAGGATGCATGAGTTACGACAGTTCAGAAATCCTAAAAATAAAATCTTTTTCTAAAAAGCAAAAAACAAATAAATAAAATTAACCAGATCTCTTTCTAAAAAATAAAAAAAAAATATAAAATCAATCAAACCACAATCATTTTATAAGAACTACGTAGCTTTGAATTCCCTATCGCACCAAGGGATACGTAGGACTAGGGACCATCCTTGTCAAGTTAAACAAATATTTTTTTAAATATAATTCTTCTTCCTTATTTTAGAGCTCAAATTAATAAAATAAATAAATCTTTCGCTTTTAGGGATAACACATAAGTTATTATAATTTTACACAATTATTTAGAGGCAACCGTTTTAACGGACGTGTAGGGTGCTAATACCTTCCCTACTCGTAATCAACTCCTGAATCTAATTTCTGGTTTAAAGACCATACTTTTGGGGTTTTCCTATTTTTCCCTCGTCAAAATAAAATTGGCGGCGACTCCTCCGAATCCTTATAATTAATCTTTTTTTAGCGGCGTCCGGACGGGACGGTCGGGACAGCTGGCGACTCCACTGGGGACAATTAGAGAGTTAGGCCTAATATAATTAAATGTGTAACATTATTAGTTAGTTTATGAGTGAGACCCTATACCCGGGCCTGAGTGCAACTTAAGATTAGAAAGAGGTTGAGTATTGGTACCCTTCTGGATGTACATCCTGTTTGGTTATTACGAAGGCCTTTCCTAGAGTTTGATTCCTTTCAAGGGAGTTGCCACTTCTAATAGTTTATCTATGGCTGTGGACAATATTTCGAAACAGGATTCTTGACTCTAGGGACCAAATCTAGAACTATAGAACCACCTATTGGGAAAGTCCACATATTAGAAAATCCGTTGACCCTTAGGGTAGAACTCTATAAGGTAACCTCATTTAGGTCATAAATGGGGCATGTTTCTTCTTTACCTATCTCTTTCATGTTTTGGCATTTTGTAAAAAAACCCACTTTTAAAAGGAAGGGTTTATCCCTTTTTGGGAAATTCATTCATAACATGCATTGCATTCATAAAATTCATACATCTCATGCATTAGCACCATTTTGGTCAATATCAAAAAAATAAAAATAAAAATTCATTCCATTCGTCTCATGCATTGATTTTTATAAGGAAAAAACACATATTTCCATACATGTTATGCATTACTATTTCTAGTAAAATAAATTTCATACATATCATGCATTACGCTTCAATCCATGAATCATGAGGTGGCACCATAAAGAAGGCTTGTTCAAGCGGCCGAAAGAAATGTGGATGACAACCCAGTGCCATGGAGATATGATGGGTAAGTTCATGATTCCCCTTGGTCAAATCGAAGCAGTTGTATTTATACACTATATAAGCTTTGAAAAGGCCAATACTTTGCCATCCTCATGTTTTGGAAATTTTAGAGTAACCAATCCAGATTGGTTAATCAATGGTCTACCATAAATGATAGTTAGGTTATATTGACCCCACAACCTATTCGATCTATTCAATGATATGAAACATTTGATTCTTGAACCATACTCACTTTCTTGAAGCACCAATGTAATGGATATGCGTGCATATCTAATCTCATATATTCTTGACATCCCCATCCACATCACGTTGTTTCTCTCATCATTCGCGTATCTTATTCTTCTCCAAGTAACTTTCTTGGTTTGGGTTCATGGGGGCTCGATCGCGTTCTCGGATATTATTTGTGGGACATTGATGAAGCTCACATGTGTAGGTGCCCTTTGCAAGAAAAAGGCGAAAAAATGAAATAAAAATAGAAGAAGCAAAAAAAAAAAAAAAGGAACAAAATGAAAAAATAAAATAAAAGAGGAGCAAATAAATAATTACTTGGAGTGCACCATTTTCTTGTCTCTAAATTAATTTCTTTTAAAGATAAGCAATCATGATTTGAGACGAATGAGTTGAGACAACTCAGAAATCCTGAATCTCTTTCAAAATATATAATAAATTAAATTAAACAATCTCATTTTTCGAAAATAATAAAATCGTTACTGTAAGGGATTAAGTTAGCAGTGACAACTAATTTATCTCATCTTTAAGGATGCATGAGTTGCGACAGCTCAGAAGTCCTAAAAATAAAATCTTTTTCTAAAAAGTAAGAACAAATAAATAAAATTAACCAGATCTCTTTCTAAAAAATAAAAAAAAAATATAAAATCAACCAAACCACAGTCATTTTATAAGAACTACGTAGCTTTGAATTCCCTATCGCAATAAAGGATATATAGGAGCAGGGACCATCCTTGTCAAGTTAAACAAATATTTTTTTATATATAATTCTTCTTCCTTATTTTAGAGCTCAAATTAATAAAATAAATAAATCTTTCGCTTTTAGGGGTAAAACATAAGTTATTATAATTTTACACAATTAGTTAGAGGCAACCGTTTTAATGGACGTGTAGGGTGCTAATACCTTTCCTACTCGTAATCGACTCCCGAATCTAATTTCTGGTTTAAAGACCATACTTTTAGGGGTTTCCTATTTTTCCCTCGTCAAAATAAAATTGGTGGCGACTCCTCCGAATCCTATAATTATATCTTTTTTCGCGGCGCCCGGACGGGACGGTCGCGACAGGTGGCTATCCCAGCCTTTGGTACATCAGGTGGACTTCTGACTCTTTGAAAAACAGGTATGTTGAGATTGCTATATTCATTCTCTAGTGATGATTTTCTGGGTATTCGTGTTATATGATGTCAACTTGATAAAGTATGTGTTATTGTTAATGTGTATTCATCATGTGACATGGTGAAGAAGAGGCAGTTGTGGAAAGATTTAATTATGTCCAAAAGGGGGTTGGGCGGGTACCTATGGTCTGAAGCAGGGGATTTCAATTGTGTAAAAACTAGGAAGGAGTGGAAAGGGAGGAGTCTATTTAATTTTCTGGAATGGAAGCAATTTCTGTAATTTATTGAAGAAATGAATCTCATAGATGTTCCTCTCTTGGGCAAAAATCTTCTTGTGGTATCATCCCGGTGGCCCTACTAAAAGCAGGCTTGATTGTTTTCTGGTTTCAGAAGACTTGATCATGCTTTGGAATAAAACAGATCAATGGGCAGGTTTGCGGGATCTGTCGGATCACTGCCCAGTTATATTGACAACCGGCATTGCAAATTGGGGTCCTAAGCTGTTTCGGTTTAATAACTGTTGGATCCAGCATCCAAACTTTTCTCATTTGTGATAGAAATGTGGAATCATTTAGAACAAGATGGGTGCCAGATCTTCTCATTCAAAGAAAAGCTTAAAAAATGAATGATAGCCTAAAGGAAAGAAATAAGGAGGTCTTTGGAATCTTGCAGCTACAGGTAGAGGAGGCAACTAGAAAGCTAAATGATTTAGAGGATGGGGATCTGTTGGGGGAAAACCTTATTGCACACATTAGAAGACAAAACATTGGTGTTTCGTGGCAAAAGATTAGAGCAAGGGAAAGTCTCCTATATCAGAAAGCAAGGGTCCGTTGGTTGAAGGAATGTGATGTAAAGTCCTCTTATTTTCATGCATGCATTTGTTTGCGTAGGCGTCAAAATCAAATTGTGGCGGTTAAGTCTGGAAATGCTTGGATTAAAGCATGGAAGAGATCAGGGCATTAGTGCAAGATCATTTTTCAATGCTGTTTGCAGACTCGTCACGAGCAAGGCCTTGTTTGGATGATGTCCCTTTTAAACAATTAAGTCAAAGATACAATTCATTCCTTATGTCTCCTTTCTCATTGGAGGAAATTAAAGAAGCTATTTCGAGTTGTGATGGTAACAAATGTCCAGGGACAGACGGGTATAACCTCAATTTCTTCAAAAGTTGGGATTTATTAAAATATGAGATATGTGCTTTAGTCCAAGAATTCTACAACACTAAATCCAAAGAAGGATCATCCACAAAGTCGTTCAGAGTATCGTCCTATTTGCCTCTTTGGGAGCATTTATAAAATAACCTCCAAATTGCTAGCCTTAAGATTAAAACAGGTGTTGGGGCCAGTCATATCTCAATGTCAGTCAACTTTTTTGCCATAGCGACAGATATTAGATGGTGTTGTGGTTGTAAATGAGGTGTTGGATTTGGCTAAAAGAACTAATCATAGTTGCTTTATTCTAAAGGTTGATTTTGAAAAGGCATATGACTTTGTGAGTTAGAGCTTTTTATATTATATGATGGCTAGAATGGGCTTTTGCACTAAATGGAGAATGTGGATGCAAGCTTGTGTTTGTTCAAGCTTTATTTATGTTTTAGTTAATGAATGTCCTACTAAAGAGATTAAAATTGAAAAAGGGTTAAGGCAAGGTGACCCTTTGGCTCCATTTCTTTTCCTTATTGTGGTTGAAGGTCTAACCAGTTTAATGAGGAGAGCAGTAGATTTGGAGAAGTTTGGTCTATTTAAGGTTGGAGAGGAAATTCAAATTTCTTTGTTACAAGATGCAGATGATACCATTCTTTTAGGAGAGGCAATTTGGGAAAATTTAAGGGCATTGAAGACTATATTACGAAGCTTTGAATTAGTCTCGGGATTAAAGATAAATTGTTCTAAGAGTAGCTTGTTGGGTGTTCATGTTGAAGACCATGTTCTAGAAGCGGTTTCTTATTTTTTACACTATTAATTCCTTGGGAAGCATCCCCTTTAAATTTTTAGGCCTTCCTATTGGAACAAACCCTCGACGAGTTGAGACTTGGAATACAGTTATTGAAATAATGAGAAGGAGATGGGCAAGTTTGGAAGTGTAAGCACATACCTTTGGAGGGCGAATACTATTAATCAACTTAGTTCTTTCTAGTCTGCCATTGTATTATCTTTATTTTTTAAGCCCCCAAAGAAGGTTATCAATACCTTGATCAACATTCAAATATTTTTTCTTTGTGGTCAGGAAAAGAAGCGTCTAGAAAAATTGCATGGGTAAAATGGGAAAAAGTTTGTCAACTGAAGAATCTTGGTGGATTAGGCATATAGAACTTAAAATTGTTCAATATTTCTTTGCTAAGATGCAATATGGCATAAGTTGTTGGTTCATAAGTATGGGGATTTATCTCGGTTAAATATGGATGATAGAAATACCCATGCTAAGGATTCTATTTGGTGGAGAGATATGTGCATGATTAAGGGAACAAATAGCTCATATCATTTGTGGTTTTCAAATGAGGTGAGGAGAAAAATTATGAGTGGTACACAAGTTAGATTTTGGTGGGAAATGTGTTGGTGTAAGCCTTAGATGCCATTAGTTCTCTTTGAGATTTACATTTGTATCATGACTTTGATTTACATATATTTATATATGAGGCATTTCATTTTATGCTATTAATTGTTTAAACGAAGTAAAATCCTTAGAATAGTTATTTTAGTTCAATAGAACATCAAGTGCATGACTTGATCGTGAGACCCTATTGAACAATTAAAATGCTATTCTTAAAGTATCCGTAGTCAAGTATTATTGTTAAATAGGATGACAATAATACATCGAGACTATTATGTGGGTAGACTGATGACTGAGACGACCCGCCGTCCCATCAGTAGAACCTAATATACTAACTAATCTTAATCGCATAATAAACGTTAGCGCGCCTTATTAACACGAAGCGAAGCGGAAAATTTAGCGCGGAAGCAAACAAATACACGGCACTCAACGCTTCAGAGTACACAGCTTAACATATAAAGAAATATATCACATACAGTATTGCCCCATCAGTAGGGCTACAGTAATACAGTAATACATACGAGTATACTCTTACAAACCAAAATAAGACCAAAATAAAAGTATGAAAGATAGGCCGAGAGATAGCTCTCCGACTAATCACGATCATTGCCCAACCTCTCGAGGCTAGGGTCCGTGGCACGTCCTCCAGCGTCAGGCTCGTAAGGAATGCCGTCCAGCTCTTCAGCTACTGGTTCCTCCTCGAGGTCTTCCCATAAAATAAGAGTAACACATACAAAAAAATAGCGGGAGATAAGAAACATATATCATCAATATGGGAGAGGGGCATCAGTACAGCATATATATATACATCACACAACACAGATAACATATATAACACAACCTCATCCATCTCTTAAGTCACCAATCACAATCATCTCCAACATCGTTCTCTCGAATAAGCCTATGGGAGGGATACTAATCCCTATGTATATGTTGTCTTCCCTATATGCATGTCGGCCGATACATCACGTCCCCAATTGGACATCCCCGTCGGGATCACATCACATCACATCACATCATATCCCGCCTCGGGATTTTACGTAACGTCCCCAATTGGACATCCCCCTTTGGGACCAAATGCTGTGGTATGAAATGTTATGAAAATGCAACAAACATCCATCGCAGGTTGATATCGGAACCTCACGCCTAAACACTCGTCCACGACCATGACACATCGCATCACATCAACGTCAACATCAATCATCACATCAACATCACACCATCATCAACATCACATCAGCATCGGCATCACGACGCCTTGCGTCTACGAGCCACAGCTCCACGGTCGGGACCACAACGATATCAACCCGAACAACATCAACGCTCACCATACTCTCATCAATACTCAATCAATCAAATCACATTATCATCACAACAGTAATTCTACCAGTACAGCTATCATCATAAAGTCAAACAATAATTCATCATGTAGGCAGTTCAACAAAATAAAACCAACAAATAATCAAATAACCAATTCAACACATCAACCTCAATAAACTACAATAGTCATATCATCAACTTAGTGGTGATAGCCCAAAAGTACCTACACCCAGGGTCCAGGCACTTTTCCAGGGCTCAACCTCTAGTAGGGTTTTAGGGTTTCCCTACACAGACATATATATTCTATACTAGCTTGCCTTCCCGACGATATGAGTTCTTTCTCCCCACCTTAGTGATTTCCTCGAGCAGCTCCGGCTACGACTCCGCAGTTGTCAGTCGGGTGCGCTGTCGGATGTTCGAATCCTGTCCGAGTCTATACAACAAAACACAACCAGAAATTAAAATAAGGAAACCATAATCTATCTAATCTCTAGGATTAGCTAATGCCCTTAATTACTTAAGTAGGCTAGGGATATTGAAATTCTACCAACTCTTGGATCAATGACCCTTAAGCATACCTAATGCATAATCAATTATCAAAGATTTGAACCAAAACCCCTTAAACCATCAAAGTAGGGTTTCGGCCCTCACCATGAAAAATAGGTGAGAGTGTGATTTGGCCTCCTAATCACTTGGATTACATGATTAAGGGATGACACATGAGGAATCAAGAACAATGATCAAAAACCCATTTTTTTCCCCCAAAAACCCACCCATTCGGACCCTAAAAGATAAATAGGCTAGAGATTTTATTTCATCACAAGCTCTTGGATTATGATAGTAGGGGATGATACTAGCTCATAGGAATTGGTTTGGTCTCAAAATGATTTTTCTACAATTTTCTAGAGATTTTTGAAGTTTAGATCTAGAAATTGACATTCATGAAAATAAATGGAGAAAATAAAGATTGAGAGCTCAAAGATGAAATCTATACCTTCTAGGTGATAGAGGAGGATGAGAGGAGCAACTTTGCTTCACAAACTTGGTTGAAAATCCTTGAGGAAGCTTGAGGAAAATGAGGTTGAAAATGGAGGAAGAAAAGAGAAATGGAGGAGGAAGAAGAAGAAAGAAGGAAGAAGAAGAAGAAGTTGGAGGGGATGAGAGAGAGGGGGCTGCACGAAATTATGGAGAGAGAGTGAGGTGAGTCATGAAAATTTAGATATTTTTATTTGAGGTAACTTAAGAGTTAAGAAAAGGGTAAAAAGGTAATTTAGTAAAAAGACCAAGGGCAATTTGGTCATTTCGCGTCCCGATATTTTGAAAATCCTCACGACACTTGTAGGAGTCCCCAAATGATTTATCATAGCTCTGGTATGAAAATCATTGGCTCAAGGTTCTCGAAAAACCCTAAGATAGCTCAAATCGTCTCCTAGAACGATTATCGGCCTGAATATAATAATATTATTTTCATTTTCGAACGTCAGGACGAACTTTTTCGAAAATATAGGAAACGTGATTCTAAGACTAACCGTCTCGTTCACGGGTCCAAATTAGGTCTCGATAGCAGTAAAGCACTACTGTCAAGCAAAAACGCAGACCGGGCTCCGTCAGAGTTTTCGACCCAAAACTTAACCATAGCTTCCTACGATAGCGTAGAGCGTGACTATGGCCTTGGAATAATTTATTTAATTTTCTAGACTCTCTAATAAAATAAAATTACTTAAATACTAATTAAACAAAAGATAAAAGAAAATCGGGGTGTTACAATGACCACATCTCACGGGTCATGGATATGAGACATCAAGTCTTCACATAGGTATAAATATTAGAGTAATATTTATACTAGATTGACCCACTATGAGAACGTTGTATAATAGTTATGTAAGTGTCATAAACGCTTCTCATGGTAACCAAAGTGAAGTAGTTCTTCGACTTGAAGTCACTACGATTCCTACATGAGGAGCTGTAGGCTTTAATGCTACCAAACGTTATCCGTAACAGGATGATCATAAAGATAGTTATTGGCCTGTAATGAATCATGTTGAGGGAAGTGAGTGACGTAGACAGGATTCGTACAGGAGTCATGTCATGGGCCTCTCAATAGAGTGAGACGTGAAAGTGCATGGCCATGATGTAATGGGCCAGTATGAGATATTGGGCCCATTTGTGATTACACGTCTACTTGGGAATTGAGAAATAAATAATTGAACTTAACAGGGATGACACATTTATGCCTTGTGTTCAATTAAAACATATGGACGAGGGGACATTTACTACATGAGTATTTTGGTTACCGTAAGGTATATATCTTATCACCGATATTCTCACTAATTGGGTAACAATGATGTATTGCTAGATGCCGCTCATTGTTTATAATATTATGCCTGTAGCGTATAAGCCCAATAAGGTTAGAGTAAGTGGATGACAGCTTATAATGCTGTGCACGCCACTTAAGCGCTAAGGAGCTTGCTGCGCATAACCTAGAGGCCGTCACACCTCC
Source organism: Ammopiptanthus mongolicus (assembly GCA_039655645.1). Taxonomy (NCBI): domain Eukaryota; kingdom Viridiplantae; phylum Streptophyta; class Magnoliopsida; order Fabales; family Fabaceae; genus Ammopiptanthus; species Ammopiptanthus mongolicus. The sequence goes on along the minus strand of CM077345.1, from coordinate 24,581,900 downwards.
TTAGTAGGCGCGCCCCACCCCCGCCGTAAGCTAGCACGACGATTTCTCCAGCGGTAATTTGTTCGCGAGGACTACGTAGAGGTGTTGCTTAATTGCGGTACTAGTGATAGCGTTCATCCTCCATCAATTGAGAAGAACTGTTCTTCCCTTACAGTGATCACGGTAAAAGCTTCGCCACAAGAGTAAACACTACAATCATGAGTCATGACCATTCGCATGGATCTTTTGGTGGGAATTTTTCCACTGCGTTTTTGTTTTGAATACGCAAATTCCTAACAAAATGATGCTCTAAAGGATTTATTTCCTTGTATGTTGATGTGTTCTTTAGACAAGGAAGCTATGGTGGCTGCGATGGGTGTGTGGGTTTAGGATTCTTGGAGTTGGAGGTGGAGATTAAGGAGACCATTATTTTCTTGGGAAGAGGAAGCTCTGGTGGTATTAGAACAATCTCTCCATCAAGTCTCTTTGAGCAGAATAAGAGAGGATGAGTGGAGGTGGTTAGTTGATTCATCGAACACTTTTCTGCAAGTTCAACATATAATATTCTACAGCAGCATGCGGCTAATATACTTACAAATGGCCCATGACAGTTGGTTTTCAAAAATTTAAGGAAGTGTAAAACCCCTTCGAAGGTGTTAGCATTTTCATGGCATTTGTTGTTGGATAGATTACCCATAAGGCAACATTTAAATCATCGAAATATTATCTCTGTGGAGCAAGGAATTTGATGTATTTTCTGTTTTAAGCAATTGGAGTCATGATAACATTAGGCATCATGGTGCAATCCCAAGGTGATAACTTTAGGCATGCGGTTACATGGTCTTTATGGCTCAAGAGAAATAAGATTGTTTTCCATAATGGTATTTTTGACTCACATGCAGTCTTAGATTTAATAAAGGTGCGATCATGGTGTTGGTTTTATGCTCTACCAGAGGGGTCACGTTGCTCTTTTGTTGCATGGTGCTCTAATCCGATAGGATGTTTGTCCTCTAGTCTAAAGAAAGGGTAGTTTGCAACATCTCAGTTACTTGGTCTGCTGGTTTTCGTTCTTATATGTGGCCCTGCTATTAATTGTTGTCTCGCGGTTTTGTCCTGGTTTATTTCTTGATCTGCCATGGTATATATATTATCTAGATTTTGCTGCTGTAGGAAGTTTTGTTTATTTGATGAATGGATTGCTGGTTGAATCACACTTAGGAAAGCACAACAGTGGATATAGTCGACTCGCATTCAGGGATAATATAACATTTGGTTTGACACAAGTTTTAGTTTTACTAGTTCTTATTTTGTTTATCAAGTATTTGGCTCAGGTTTTGGCTTTAGCCTAGATGTTTGGTGATGGTTGGATGTTAGTTCTTGTGCGTTGTTTTTGGTTTGGGTTTTCAGAATAGGTTTTGAGTCTCTTTAGTGGTTTTAGTGGTGCCAACATATATAGTCGGGATAACTAATTCCATTGTATGATGTCTTTGCATGCTACCTTTTGTTTTTGGTTTGCTTATTGGTTATTACTCGTACATGGGTTAGAGTATCCCTAGTACTCTTTCTAATATATATTTTGCTTATAAAAAATGAATGCATATGAATTGCATGCGGTTGACTTGACTCACCCGCCAAACTTTTTTATTTAATTCTTAAGCGCAGTAAATTTTAGTAAATTGGCAAGCTCAATCGTATCGGGGTTCAAGTTGAGTCAATCCAACTTGATGTGGATCAGCTTGATCCAAACTAATAAGCACCCTTATTTAGGGATGACAGTGGGTAGGGTATGGGTAGGATACTATAGTACCCGTCACCATACCCGCATTTTAAAAACATATTCGTACCCGAACTTATACCCGTGTGGATAGCAACTTAAGTAACCCTTACCCAATGGGTACCTAAGTACTCATACCTGCATCCATTACCTACACTTTAATTAATAATGAAAAATCAAGAAATAAAACAAACATTATTAAAAATGCATAACATATGAAGAACAAATATATAACAAGTTTGAAATATCATGTGTATATATATATATATATATATATCATGATGTCTCTAGCTGATTTACTTCTTTCTTGACAGCTGAATAGTTTTGCTATGCAGAATTCCAATGTTTAGAAGTATATGCAATGATATGCTCTTTTCTTGAAATTCTTTGTTTTAAAATTCCACTATAACCAATGTCTGAAGCATCGGTTTCAACTATTTTGAAAGCGGAAGAATTTGGAAGATAAAGACATGGAAGATCCTTTACCTGGGCTTTAATGGTTTGGACAACATGAGTATGCTCATTTGTCCAAAGAGAAGGTTCTTTCTTAAGCCTATTATGGAGAGGCTTAATAAGGTACGCCTTGGTTAGGAATATTAATTTCTAATGTTTCTTCTTTAGTATATGTTTTTAAATCTCTTTTTAGTTTTGTACAATTTTATGAAAATGTTCAGAAAGATATAGCTTAGATCTATATTATTGTTGCTATGGAACCAAAGGAAGGCAATAATATCAAAATCATGAAAATCATGTTGTCTCGCTCTTTCTCTAAGCTCTCATTCCGCTCCTCCCAACCATCTTCTTCTTCTCTTCAGGAATCTGAGATTCCTACCAATCCAAATACCATATATATATATATATATATATATATATATATATATATATATATATATATATATATATATATATATATATATATATATATATATATATATAACAAAGCAAACCAATTTAGTATGTTCTCACATTATGCATCCATATCATGATATGTCTGAAGTGCAAAAGTGATACCAAACACCTAATATTTTTCAAAACATTAAGTAAATATTACAATTAATCTCTGAAATAACAAAATCATAAAGGTATTAAAAGGAAAGATAGTATAAAAAAAAGGATAGTTATATTGAGGAAATCTGTAGTAGTGCGAACACGAAAAGAGATAAGGAAAATGATAACCTAAGTTACATTTCAATGTTTTTTAATTTAATATAGGATTAAATATGTTTTTGATCCCCGTAAAATAAGCGAACTTTGGTTTTGGTCCCTCTAAAATCACTATTTTTGTCCCTACGTATCATGTGATATCCATTAACTATTTATGTGTCTAAAAAAAGGTCATATGGTCATCGCAAATGGCACCAAATGACCTCTATGGTGTCATGTTAGCATATGATTCTCCTAAAATTTTTCTTGAACCTTAAAATGAATTATATTTATCTACCCTAAAATGAATGTTAGGGACTAAAAACGATGATATTAATTTTTATAGGGATGAAAACCAAAGAAAAACAATTTCCAGGGATCAAAACCAAAATTTGCTCATTTTATAGAGACCAAAATTAGTAATTTTATAATTTAGCAGTTGAAAACCAAAGAATTTTTTTTACAGGGATCAAAACCAAAATCCGTTCATTTTCTTAGGACTACAAACATATTTAAGCCTTTAATATATTATATTTATATATTTATATTTATATGTATAACAATTAAATAAATATTAATATTTGCTGGTATGGGACAGGATGGATACCAGTACCCGCATCCACACCCATTAAATTTTGTGGGTAATTACCCACCCTATACTCATATCCATACTTATAAAGTGGGTACGTAATTATTCTAACTATCATGGATAATTTTTACGGGTACCCACCAGATAAAATATGCATGGCCAACCCTACCCCTAATGCATGTTCCATTATATTTGATCGATCCATTACCCTTGAACTCTATGTTAGAGTAATTAGAACTTCTGATTGAGCATTAATCAATATTTTCATTTTCATATCTTATTTATATAATAAAATTTGATAACTTTTTCAATAATAATTTTACTTTTTATAATAGTATTTTATTATATTATAAAAAACAAAATTAATCAAAAACTATCGAAAATAAATGGACACGTACGGTCGGGTCGATCATATATGAATCTCCCAAAAAACACGCTACTCCCGTTAGCCAAACCACTGTCCCTTAACAATTCTTAAGTGTGATCAATACCCCCTTCAATCTCTGTTGTATTTTAGCATGTAATGTAACAAGAAGAAGGATGACCAGAAAAAAGAGGGGCATGGCCAGGCCAGTAGTTTATTGCGATGATCGATGCAGAGAAATTGATCCGTACAATTACAAAAAAAAAAGTAGTGGCAGCAGCAGCAAACGCAATCACGCTTTCTTTCTTTCTTTCAAACTGACCAGGTACAACACAAAATCATTCCCCTACCTCCTTTCACTCACTCACTCACTCACTCTCTCTCTCTCTCACACACACATTTTTCTGTCTCCAACGTCTTGTTTGCGTGTAGTAGTAGACCTAGACACAAACCAATACCACAATCTAATAAGTTCTCAAACTATTCAGATGCTCAGACAAAGGGAAAGAATAGTAGAACAGAAACAGAGAAGCAGAACATTATGTTGTGCCTCGTAAAAGAGCGACGCTCAAAATTTAACCAAAATTTCTCTCTCTTCCTCACCTGCTGATTCTTTTCTTTCTTTCTTTCAATTTTGATCCCGATCGAGATGCAATATGATCACAAAGTTCACCAATAAAACAAAAAAAATATTTTTTTTTTTCAAAAGTTACTACTTTCCTAGACGAAAATAGATTTATAATAATAACAATATTATTATTATGAAAAAAAAACTCCTCTAATTTACCCTAGATTAATTAAAATATTCAATCCATTTTAATCAATCAATGATTTATACTCCTTTATTCTATCATTTTATATTTTTTTTGTTCACTTTAAAAAAAATTAATCCTATTATTATATCCAATATATTTTACACTTCTCTTGCATTTACAAGATGATACATTTATTTTACATTTACATACAATATTTTACTATTCATTCGTATGTATGAATTCGTTCAAATGTATTCACCAACATTGTAGGTTATAAAATATCTGATGTAAGTATTGAAGTATCCTCATACTCTTTTTAATAATACTTGATAAAAAAATATGATAATATATAATCTCCCTCACATGAAGATATGTTAAATTACATGGTAAAAAAATTGTGTGTGTCAGTGTGAAATTGCCCATTGTGGGTTAACAACAGTAGAAAAGCAGGCCATTCCATAAAAGGGCCAAACCGAACCATACCTCTTTATCTTTCTCCAAACGGATTGCTTGATAAGGCATTAGTACTGAGTAGCCATACCTTAAAATTTATGCACCCATGGCCTCCTCATCTCGCTCCCACCAAACTCTCAAGAACTTCAATATCCAAGAGGAGCACAATTTTTTTGAAGAAGAGAAGGCATCAAAAGTTGGAGAAGAGGAGGAAGAAGAGGAGTGGCTCAAGCTAGGGTTGGGATTATTAGGAAGTGGCATATCATGTAGGAAAATAGAAGACCATGGTCCAAACCCAGTTTTAGATTTACCATCACCATCCTTATTACCTTCTTCACAAGGACTAATAAGCAGCCATCAAATAGGACTAGGGTTAGGGTTAGGGTTTGAACAGGGTCCCGTTTTAAGACCAAAAGATAATAATGATCAATTAGGAAGAGTGGCTTTGATGGAACCCAGTAGTGATTATCACAATAGCAATAGCTTGTTGGGGTGGTCATCAGATCATTGCAAATACCACCATTATTACCATCATAATGATGCTAATGGCATGGTATTATGGCCATCATGCCAAATTGATTCTCATCAAGACTTGCCTATGCCAGTTCCTTGTGATTCTCATCATTACCTCACCAGAAGTCCCCACCAGCCTGGTTTGTGGTTTACGTTACGCTCCTCCACCAACCGGTGAGTAAATTTTCTTTTAGTAGTGCTCATTCTCATTCTCATCAAGCAATCACCCTAATTATTAATGTTTAACAAAGATCCACAAGCACCTTATAGTTTTTTCATCTTAATTTCGTCCTTATTTATTGTTCAGTAGCTCATTTTCATTTCTAATTTTTTTTTTTTTTTGAGTGTTTGATGATGTTTTCAACTATATATGGCAGAAGTGGAGAAGTTTTGCCTCAAATACCGAAGGCGTACATTAGGGTAAAGTAAGTGGTGCAAGTTAGCATGCATAACTGATCTTGTCAGCGTTACATTTTTTCCACTTTGCTAATTATGGTGTACATTGAAATTTGAGAGAAAGCGATCTGTCACTTTTCTTTTCCTTTTCGGTTTTGTTTCTTCTACTTCTTTCCCATCTTTCTTTTTTAATTCGTTTTGTTTTCTTGTGTTGGAAAAGGGACGAAAACATGACGGTCTTCGTGGTTAAAAAGTATCTGGTTAGAAAACTTGGTCTCTCCAACGAAGCTGAGGTACTAAGGAGCTACTCTCTCTCTCTCTTTTGATGATCCGGATCATTAATTAATTAATTAATAAATATAATTAAAAGCAAAGCATGCATGCATTATTTGATTTGGTGAAATGACATGCTCTCATTACGTGGGACATGTTATGTGAATGATGATATTTCTGCTGCCATGCACTGGCAGATTTAAGTTATAGGGTAGCCTGGTAGGATGTTTTAGGGTTTAAAACTTTGAATAATCATCAAAGAATCAATCTATAAAAAATAAAATGAAATCAGTTTTAATTAAATAATAATAGAAATTATATAAATCTAATATAATATAAATATATTTAGGTCGCATACTAGCATTACCCTAATGGTAGCGTAGTCTAGTGCGGAGCATATAGAGGTCATTCATGATAGAGTACTGATCTGACAAAATTTTATCATTTTAGTACTATCTACTTTCATAGTTCCGCTAAAAGATGCTTAATATAGAAGGCACTTAGTTTAGAAAAGCTAGGCTATTTCTGTGTCACATTTGAAATGCTCTCTTAAGTTGAAGTTTTTAAGTAAAGATATGTGAATAATTTTTTTTATATCTGTTCCCTTACCCCAAATGTCCTTTTGGGATTGAAGCATAAATATAATTATGCATAAGTCTATTTTTACTATGTGTTTTATGTTTAACTTATATTTTGAAGAATGGGAGTGTCAAATATTAAATCCATTATCACTTGGTGATTGAAACTCTAATATTATGTCATGAATTATGTCTCTTAAATGTTTAAAATATAATTGGGTGGAGATATATGAATAACTTTTAGAGTTTAATTTGGATGTAATGTTAGTATAAAGTTTTTTTTTTTAATGTTAATTAATTATAAATTTTCATATATAACTTTTAAGGTAGTTATTATAAAAGTTAAATATTTTTAATTAATTATATAATTATATAATAATGCATAAAAAATCTAGCTCTAGTATCACAGTGAATGTCATTCCCATATTTTAGGAAGGATCGAAGAATACTTACTCTATCCACCTTTTAGGAAGGGTTGAAGAACACTCATTCTATCATGTGTTAAAGACTAGATTCGAGAAGTACATACAAAATGGTTCACAACAAAAACAGAGTTAACACCCCTATGAGCAAATCACACCTCTATTTTGCTCCCTTATTTCTACCTTTTCACGGCATGAAAGCACCATAAACAAACCATATGCTATCCTCCCCTTATACAATACAAATGAAATACTTTTATCAAATACACCAATACATACACCATTAAGATCTCAATCATCTATGTCTAATCTTTTCAAGCCCCCGTGCATTTTCATGCTTGCTGCCTTTCATTCCTTCTATAGGATTTCACCTCCTAACTTTTTGCATAAGTAATTTTGATAGTATTAAAAAAAAATTAAATAACATTACGTTACAATTAAATGATCCCAACTTTTATTATATCTCTAACAATCTAATCATTCAAATTCTTCTAGAGTTATAAGCGTAGACTACAATGATTCGAATTCTTCTAGAGTTTGGTAGACACATAGAGTGATACTGTAAAATCAGGCTAGTGGGAACTTGGAAGAGTGAATCACCACTCACTCTTTAGCTTGGGGTGTGGTTTGATTGCGGCTATTGCGACTTGTGAGACACAATGCTTTGCAATTAATAGGTCTTGCCTTACGTCCTGCAAAGAGGGATTTTAGGTAAATATATAATGATAAATTACTATTTTTTATTTCTTAACCGTATCTTTAGGATACTAGTTAGCATTCTCCATAGATAATTTAATCTGGTTTGTTCACGGAAATTTTGATGATAAAGATCATGTTAGATCAAATAAAATACTTTATGGATTCACAATTTCACATAGGCCCAAACTTACTAGACTTGTTGAAACCATGTGTATTAATTTTGTTTCATTCTGTTCATATGAGTTACTTGCAAGTTTTCCTGACAGCAATATGCATAATCATCATCAGTCATAAATGATTTACATCAAACTGCAATTTGTTCCTAAAGATGTTTTGCCCGAGATAATGTGTGCTTGAAGGAGTTACCTTATCTTTGTCTACCTTCATTATATATATATATATATATATATATATATATATATATATATATATATATATATATATATATATATATGGAATTCATAACTGAGAACTTTGATATGAAGTATTTGAGATGAGAATATAATAAGACTTTAGTTAACTAGAAGTCGACGCTTACTGAATTTCGGTGGTTTGCAAATATAGATCGAAGATATATAGCTAGGAAAATTCCCATTAATTTTTGGATAAGATAGACTTTCCAAGAGAAGATTATGATCAGAAGGTTTCACTCAAACAGATAAACTAAAATATGTACCTTTTCAGACTTAAAAGTTCTTTCTACAACTAGACCATTAATAAGAGTCCATTTTTTGTGTCGACTAGGCTTTTTGTTTCGCAATTATAATTTGAAACATTGAACCTATGTTCCATGATTGTTAACCAATTGGAATTGAGTGCTTTTACCAATTACCATAGCATATATGATATGCTACGGGATATTTGATGTTATGAACAATTCGATTCACATATTTATATCATTAATGGAAGTTTTCTCATCAAATTTTCATTTTTTTGACTATAGATTGATATCTCATGCATGGGTCAAAGCTTGTCGCATATACAAACTCTGAAGCAAGTAAGAGACACTGTTTGGCTACCTAGATTGGTGGAATCTGTAAATTTGTCACTTGGAGCTCCCCATGACATGTCTATAGACCATTTAATGTCACTGCTTTACCGAAAACATTGCCTTTTGAATTGAGATCTGCAGGCCTTATTATTATTATTATTATTATTATTCCATTTAAATGGTTATTTTTCCGCAAAACTATTTTCACTTTTGGATTCGGGCTTTCATTCATGTGTTTATTCTTTGGGGGGAGGTTGGCTCCGGCTCGGACGTGTTATTGGTATATACAGAAATGCTTGTTAGTAGGGGTGATCGCGGATTGGATCGGATCGATTTTGAGCTAAAAAATTATCCGATCCAAAGATGGAAACATCTTGCTGTTTAGATTGGATCGGTTTGCTTCCTTAAAAAAATCCGATTCAATCCAATCCAATCAAATGCGGTTTGGATTGGATTGGATAATTCGGTTTTTATTGATATATCATTACATAGTTATATTAAGTCGAAAATCAACATTAAACATATATATATTAGAATTAATGTAGTTCTAGTTTTTACGTACATGCATGAAATCTTTTAGTACATAAATAACTATTGATTCCTTGTTACATGAATAACTATACAAATTCCAATACATCTAGTATTTGACAATTCGAACAAAAATATTAAAGAGAATGAGAGTGTTCGTTCATAAAAGTATGAAAAAAATGTTTAAGTATGAGTAGTATTATAATTTAAAAAATAATAGTATATATATAGTAGTTCGGTTTGGATTGGATCGGTTTTCGCCAGGGAACCCGAAATCCGATCCAATCCAATGAAAAAAAGCGATTTTTGCGGTTTTCGATTTTTTCGGTTTTCGATTTTTCGATTTGGTTTTTGCGATTTGAATTGGTTTGGATCGGTTGATGAACACCCCTACTTGTTAGTATGAAAACGAGAAATGGTAAAGATATTGGAGCAATTTCCGTTAGAAATCAATAAACTATTATTTTTTTAATCTTTTGGATGAAAATAGAAAGTAACAATAGCCGCATCAATTCATCGATCAGGTATAAGGTTTTTTTTTTTTTTTTTTATGTAAAATGTTAAGGGCACTCGTTAATGAAGCAAAAAAAAAAAGTTTTTCATTGAAAATTGATGTATTTAACATTTGAAGAGGTGATGTATATAGTTTTTCAATGTAAAGTTATTTTTTTTTTTTGTTTCCTTAAAAAGTGTCCTTAGGACACTTGTTAGTATGATCCTTTTTTGATAAACAAAATGAATATATTGATAAGCTTATAAATGGTATTCTAATCTATATACAATGACCCATCTAAACATCCCTAATCAACTAATACATTACAATTCCAATACCACTAAGGATACATTTGGGTAAACAACTTAATTAAGCGCTTATTCAATAAGGTATTTTTCAAATAAATTAAAAACAGCTTATTTTCATAAGCTTCTCGTACAAACTTAAGGAAATAATCTAAAAAGTGTTTATAGAAAGATCATAAACTATTTTCATAAATTATTTGCATGAGTTTATTTTCATAAACTATTCTAATAAGTTATATATAAGCACTTTCAAACACACCCTAAATAGATTAGGTGTTGAAATTAATAACCATTAAAATAGAAAAACCACTCCAAACATTAGCCTAACTGTTCCACTAACAGCTCCTATAAAAGAAAATGTAACGAGCTTTCAAACATCAGCTTTTCCATTTTCATTCCTTGCAGCAACATGTAAGTACAACTTCTGCTCGAAACTTGCAATCATTGCAGCAATTGTAGCAACTGATAAAAGCCATTGGAAACCTCTGTTAGGTACAAAATAACAGAATGTTTTTCCATTTACCCTTATCAAGAAGCACGATGACAGCTGCACTCCCAAGTAATAGTTGCAACTCGTTAGCCAGCTTAACAAACAACAATAGCTCCAACCCAAAACATCGTAAGTGACCAACTAATATCAGAGAACAAAAACTAGCTTGAATAGACCAATTAGATTTCAAACCAGACAAAAGAAGCAACTAACACAGCCTACAATGCATAACAGTAGCAGAAAAGCAGTCCAACAACCAGAAGAACTAAAACATAGGACAGACACCTAGGTTTTAAATCTGGGTCCGAAACCACAACTGAGACCGCGACGTTTTGATTTTGACAATCTCCGAAATCGAATCGCTATCGTAATTATGGCCATATTTTTTCGTAATTATCCGTAATAATGAAAAACGTAACGTGACCGCAATTTAAAACCTTGCAGGCACCTATCCAAGACCACCTAATACCAGAAGACACGAACAGGCTAACCTGATCAGACAGCTTACAAAACATTTTTTATCCTCAGCAAACACAGCCTGCAATGGTTCTACAGGAAGATCAAGTAGATGGTCGGTTTTGGACAATAGATAATACATGTGTTTATTTAGTCAAATATGCTTACAGGTTGATTCATAAGCATGAACTAAAAGTAGATAGAAGATTCTTCAAAAAGAATTCTGCATTCCATTGGTTCCTTTGAAAGTTTTAGCATTTGCATGGAAGTTAATCTTGGACAGAATCCCAACAAAGGCAAATTTACATTGAAGAGGTGTCTCTTGCAACATAACAAACCAATATTATGTGCTCCTTGCAACCAAGGAAGTGGGGACGATAAAGCATCTATTCTTTAATTGCAAATTTGCATATTATGTTTTGCAATGTTATGCATGACTTGGTTTTGACATGGTTTTACGAGGAAGAGGCAAACATCATTTTCTTCAACATCTAAGTATGGTTCAAAGAAAGGATTTAAAAGAACATTGGCAACTAATTTGGTTTTGTACTATTTGGTCGATATGGATATGCATCAAAATCAAGTCATTTTCAATTCATTACATGTGGATATAGTGAAAGGGTATTGGAGTTGATCAAGGTAAGGACTTGGTTGTGGATAAAAGCAAATTTTGAAAATCTTACAATTTTTTTATACGGATTGGTGGTTGAATCCTTTTGGCCGTTTGAAGTTCAAGTGTATTAGAAAGATATATATATATATATATATATATATATATATATATATATATATGATACTCCATTTTATATATTTTTGTTCTATAAAAAAAATCTTGTGAATGATATTGTTGGGACCTTCCGACCTACGCTATGAACCTTTTTCACCCCTTTAAAGATCTATCTTTCTAAGGATCATGTTATGCCTGCTTCACAAGGTTTTGTTACTGTTTTTTATTTTTCTTTTTTGAATTATTTGCTGTTCTCACAATGATTATCCTAATTACTTTAAAAGTCACTTATATCATAATTTATGATTGATTGTCAATTTAAAAAACTTTACACTATTCGTATATATCAATAAAACTTATATTTTAATTGCATTATTTTTGTCCCACATAAAAAAAATATAAGACTTGATTTTCCGGGATCACCGTATTTCATGTAGGGATGAAGATCTTCTGTCCCATTTTGATGTATCATACCATATCCCAACTAATGATATCTTTTCATGTGTGTATTTTACTTTTTTAATACTAAATAAAATTTTAACTCACATGATAAAATATTATTAATTGGGATATTATATGATACACTAAAATGAATCATGAGATCTTTATCCTTAGTTGACGAGTGAAGAAGGGCCGAAATGGTAGGGCATCAGGGGACCACTCTGCACGCCAAGATTATTGTTCCTATTATTTTTCGTATCTTATTGATCATCCGCCATGGGCTGAGTGGAGTGTGAAGGTCCACGTTAACGTAGTGCCAATGTGACTACGGCCAACAAAATGGCCGAATTTCAGTCAAAAAAAAAAAATGGCCGAATTTTGTTACACTGTTATGTGATATATTTTTGGAAACACATTTCAGTTTGTTACGTATAATAAATTTGCAAATGTGTTTCCTGACTTTCAATTTTTTTATAATAATACTTTAACCTAAGCATTTGAGACTTGTATGATGGTAGGGTCAGCGCAAAAAAAAAAAAGTATTTCTGACAAAAAATTATTAATAAAAAAACAGATATTAAATTAAATTACGAAAAAAATTAATATTGAAATATATCTAATAAAAAAAACAAATATAACAATTAACAATAATCTCTTTAATATATTCTTTTACTTATCAAAAAAAAAAAAAAACAATTAACAATAATCAAAAACTTACCGTTACAACAGAAGAGGAAGACAGTATGTTGAAATTAAGAAAGAGACGAGTGAGTACAACCGTAGAAATTTGATAGAAGAATTATAATGCAACAAAAACTATAATAATGACAGAAGACATATTGACATACATGGGCGTGCCACACACAGCTTCACAATAGAAGAAGAATTAAGAAATTAGGGCACCGCACATTATTGTCATAAAAGAAGGGAGTAGGAAATATGATGGTAGGGGGCCATCCAAATAATTAAGGTATAACAGTATTATTACTAAGCTTAAAATAAAAAAAACTTGGTAGGGGTCTTGGCCATGGTAGCCTACAAGGTAACTCCGTCGCTGACATCAAACACTATACAAACCATCGTAAGCAACATAGTTGTAACTCAGTCAACATAAAGCTAAACTGAACCGGATAAAGTACAAAAAACAAAGACCCCAACAACGCATGGCCATCACTTGGCACACACTTAACCTATATAAGCTTAAAGCCTAAGAAGGTTTACCATCAGATCTAATACATTCAGTCAGACTACAACACCAATCTGAACATAGAATCACTTGATTTTTTTTAAAAGAAAGCAATATCATATAACATCTTAATTTTAGATCTCAAAATTTATTTTGGAATACCCATGATTCTGTGTACAAATGCTAAGACTTTTGTTATTACTGTATAATAATTGGGTTTTGCATCAGACATTATACCTTTTTCATTGTTACCATATTTATACTGTCAGTACTATAAGTACCATTTGTGTTATTATAGTACAACATTAGGATTATTTTCCTCTAACACCCTCGGTATTTAAAAGTCATAATGGGCTCTAATTAATCCTAGTTAAGCAGGAAAGACCCATTAAGAGGGCCACTACAAAAACAAATCTGTTTTAGTAACCAAAAAAATTGATCGCTAAAAAGCTTAGAGACCGCGCGATATGGAGTGGTTGCTAAAACCCTAGTCGCTAAGCCATTTAACGACCGATATTATGATCGATCCCTAATAGCAACCATAATAATCAGTTGCTAGTATATAAGAAGTGGTCGTTGTTTGTTGGTTGGATATTTTTCTTGGTGACCAATTTAGCGACCATTATGACAATCACTATTTCGGTCGCTAAACAGTTAAGCATTAGCTTAGCATGATCCTACATAGCGACTGATTTAGTGGTTGCTAAAATGATCGCTAAGTTAATATACTATTTATTTTTAATGATTTACATTAAAAAACCAATTAAAAATTATAAAGCCAAACAGAATAATAAAAGAAATATATTATTCATAAAATATAAAGTGTTGATAATAAAAAATACATAAACTAAATAAAACTAAAAATAAAAAAACAAAATATTCTAAACAATTGTTGCGGGTTAGGTAGCATGAGACGACCCGCCATCCCATCAGTAGAACCTAAGATATTAACTAATCTTAATTGCATAATAAACGTTAGCACGCCTTATTAATACGAAGCGAAGCGGAAAAATTGAGCGCGGAAGCAATCAAATACATGGCACGCAACGCTTCAGAGTACACAGCTTAAAATATAACGAAATATATTACATATATCATTGCCCCATCAATAGGGCTACAGTATAAAGTAGTACATACAAAGTATTTTAGTACAAACCAAAATAAAAGTATGAAAGATAGGCCGAGAGACAGCTCTCCGCCTAATCACTATCACTGCCCAACCTCTCGAGGCTAGGGTCCGTAGCCCGTCCTCCGGCATCAGGCTCGTACGGAATGCAGTCCAGTTCCTCAGCAGCTGATCTTCCCATTAAAATAGAAATAACACATAAAGAAAAATAGTAGGAGATAAGAAACATATATCATCAATATGGGAGAGGGGCTTCAGTACAACACATATATATATATATATATATATATATATATATATATATATACATCACACAACACAGATAACATATACGACACAACCTCATCCATCTCTTAAGTTACCCATCACAATCATCTCAAACATCATTCTCCAAAATAAGCCTATAAAAGGAATACTAGTCCCTATGTATATGATGTCTTCCATATATGCATGTCGACCGATACATCACGTCCCCAATTGCACATCCCCGTCGGGATAACATCACATCATATCCCGCCTCGGGATTTTAAGTAACGTCCCCAATTGGACATACTCCTTTGGGATCACATGCTGTGGTATGAAATGATATGAAAATGCAACAAACATCCATCGCAAGTTGATATCGGAACCTCACGCCTAAACACTCGTCCACGACCACGACACATCGCATCACATTAACATCAACATCAACATCATATCATCGTCAACATCACAGCAGCATCAGCATCACGACGCCTTGTGTCTACGAGCCGCAGCTCCACGGTCGGGACCACAACGATATCAACCCGAACAACATCACACTCACCATTCTCTCATCAACACTCAACCACCAGTCAAACCACAATAACATTGCACCAGTAATTCACTCCAAGGCAGATATCATCATAAAAATCGAATATCAGCAAATCACGCAGGCTGTTCAAAACAACAATTAAACAGATAATCAATTAAATAAATCAACACTGCAGCCTCGATCAATCACATCATTTATAATATCAACTTAGTGGTGATAGCCCAAAAGTACCTACACCCAAGATCCAGGCACTTTATCCAGGGCTTAACCTCTAGTAGGGTTTAAGGGTTCCCCTACACAGATATATATACTCTATACTAAGCTTGCCTTCCTGACGATATTAGTTCTTTCTCCCCACCTTAGTGATTTCCTCGTGCAGCTCCGGCTACGACTCCGCAGTTGTCAGTCGGGTGCGTTGTCGGATGTTCGAATCCTGTCCGATTCTATACAACAAAACACAACCAGAAATCAATACAGTTAAATCAAAACTCCCCTAACCTTAGGACTAGGCAGCTGCCCCTATTTTTAAAATAGGCTAGGGATATTGAAATTCTACCAACTCTTGGATTAATGATCCTTAAACATACCTAATACATAATCAATGATCAATTATCAAAGATTTGAACTAAAACCCCTTAAACCAACAAGGTAGGGTTTCGGCCATCACCATCAAAAATAGGTGAGACTTTGATTTGGCCTCCTAATCACTTGGATCACATGATTAAGGGAGGAAACATGAGAAATCAAGAACAAAGAACAAAAACCCATTTCCCCCCTCCCAAAAACCCATACATTCGGCCCTTAAAAGATAAATAGGCTAGAGATTTTATTTCATTACAAGCTCTTGTATTATGATAGTAGGGGATGATACTAGCTCATAGGAATTGCTTTGATCTCAAAATGATTTTTCTACAATTTTCTAGAGATTTTTGAAGTTTAGATCTAGAAATTAAAACTCATGAAAATAAATGGAGAAAATAAAGATTGAGAGCTCAAGGATCAAATCTATACCTTCTAGGTGGTAGAGGAGGATGTGATGAGCAACTTTGCTTAACAAACTTTCTTGAAAAAGCTTGAGGAAGCTTGAGAAAAATGAAGATGAAAAATGGAGGAAGAAGAAGAAGAACGAAGAAAGGAGAAGAAGGAAGAAGAAGAAGGAAGTGAGGATGATGAGGGGGAGAGAGAGAGTCAGCGAGTGAGGAGAGAGAAAGTGAGAGAGTGAGATATTTTCTCAAGTTTTCTTAAGAGTTAAGAAAGGTAAAAAGGGTAAAAAGGTAATTTAGTAAAAAGACCAAGGACAATTTGGTCATTTCGCGTCCCGATATTTTGAAAATCCTCACGACACTAGTAGGAGTCCCCAAATAATTTATCATAGCCCTGGTATGAAAATTATTGGCTCAAGGTTCTTGAAAAACCCTAAGATAGCTCGAATCGTCTCCCAGAACGATTATCGGCCCGAATATAATATATTATTTTCATATTCGAATGTCAGGACGAAATTTTTCGAAAATATAGGAAACATGATTCTAAGACTAACTGTCTCGTTCACGGGTCCAAATTAGGTCTCGATAGTAGTAAAGCACTACTGTCAAGGAAAAACGCAGACCGGGTTCCGTCTGAGTTTTCGACCCAAAACTTAACCATAGCTTCCTACGATAGCGTAGAGCGTGACTATGGCCTCGGAATAATTTATTAACATTTCTAGACCCTCAAATAGAATACAATTTCTCAATTACTGATTAATTAAAATATAAAGAAAATCGGGGTGTTACATTATTACCCCCTTCAAAAGAATTTCATCCTCGAAATTCGACGTACCTTAGAATAGATGTGGGTATTGCTGCTGCATATCCTCTTCGCATTCCTAGGTGGCATCTCCTGTTGTAGCATCCCATATGACCTTGACTAGGGAATCTGCTTTCCGCGGAGTTCTTTCACCCTCGTATCTTCAATCCGTACAGGAAATGCTTCGTATTCTAAGTTCTCCCTTACCTGGATTGATTCGGGCTCTATCACGTGTGATGGATCAGGATGGTATTTTCTGAGTTGGGATACATGGCATACATTGTGAATATTGGATAGGTTGGGAGGTAAGACAATTTGGTAGGCAACTGGACCAATTAGGCGAAGAATTTGAAATGGTCCAATGAATCTAGGGGTAAGCTTTCTGGATTTGATTGCCCTGTCGGTTCCAGTTCGTGGAGTGACTCTCATAAAGACATGATCGCCTTCCTGGAACTCCAAAGGTCTCCTCCTCTTGTCACTGTAGCTCTTCTGCCGATCCCGTGCGACTTTCATCTTTTCTCGAATTTTCTTAACTTGCTCAGTCGTTCGCTGTACCATCTCTGGGCCTATCAACTGATTCTCCCCGGTCTCATACCAACAGAGCGGTGTTCTGCACTTTCGTCCATACAGTGCCTCGCATGGCGCCATGTTGATACTCGAGTGGAAACTATTGTTGTATGTGAATTCGATCAATGGAAGGAATTCGTCTCAACTTCCTGTGTTTTCCAAAACACAAGCCCTTAAAAGATCTTCCAACGATTGAATCGTCCTTTCAGACTGACCATCCGTCTGCGGATGATAAGCTGAACTCAGTCTGAGCGTAGTTCGCAATGAACCATTTAGACTCTGCCAAAACCTGGAAGTAAATCTCGAATCCCTGTCCGAAATTATACTCGTAGGTACTCCATGTAATCTTACCACTCCCTTGATGTAAATTTGGGTTAATCTTTCCAAAGAATATCTTTGGTTGATCGGCAAGAAATGAGCACATTTAGTAAGCCTGTCAATGATTACCCAAATTGCATCGCTCCTCTTTTGCGTCCTTGGTAGTCCAGAAACAAAATCCATTGTAATGCTATCTTATTTCCATTCTGTGGCATCTAGTGATTGCAATAACCCTGCTGGTTTCTGATGTTCAATCTTTGCCTTTTGGCACACCAAACAGGATTGGACATATTCTGCTACTTCCTTCTTCATCTCAGGCCACCAAAACATTCCTTTTAGGTCCCGGTACATCTTTGTAGATCTGCGATGAAAACTCAGCTTGCTCTTGTGTGCTTCCTCCAAGATCATGTTCCTAACTTTGCTATCCTTGGGGACACATATCCTGTCTCCAAACTTCAGGATTCCATCAGTACCTTTCCTGAACTCCGAAGTCTTTCCTTCTTCTACCATCTGGCTCTTTTCCTGCAAGCACTGATCTTCTCCGTGCTTCTTCCAGATCAAGTTCAGAAAATCACTAGTGATAGTGACCATTCCTAAACTTATCTTATCTCTGGATAACTCCACGTCCAGGTTCAGATTCCTAAACTGTTCCAGCAATTCCAGTTCCTTCACCATCATAGCGGACATTGATAACCCACTGGATTATCTAGTTTTAACTATGATTTATCCGTGGAATTGATAATAAACGTTGAGTAAACTCTCAAGTGTGCCCATATTTGTCTTTGATTGTTCTTAAGTAGTGTCTTGAGTCTTATTTAGTTGTTTTAGTATTTTTTCCATTATTTTGAGTCAGTTAGTCGTAATTGGGTGTTTTTGCTTTCAGATGCTCAATTATAGTCCAAGAAGTGGAGCTTTGGAAGCAAGGAAGAAGAGAATGAAGAGGAGCTGGAGTTGCTGGAAAAAGCCCATCCGCTTAGCGAATGTAATCAGCTTAGCGAATTATGAACTTTTGGGCTGGGCCTATTTTGTAAGATTCGCTTAGCGAATGTAATCCGCTGAGCGAATCGATGCGTCCAGAATTGTATTTAGCTTAACTTCTAATCCTAATTGAGGGATCTTCCTTTTTCTTAAGCTGCGATTAGCGCCGTTAATAACTTATTTTTGCTACTTTGGATTGAGGATGGTGATGGATTGTGGATTCCTTTCAATTCAATTGATGTTTTCTTCTACCATCATGAACTAAACTCCCTATTCTAGGGTGAAGATGTAACCACTTATGAAGGTTTGGTGATTTTATGGCATAATACTAGTTTCTCTTCTTATCTTTTATGTTTATCTTCTTAATTTCATGCTTTCGATTATAGTTGCAAATATAATTGAATGAGCTGCTTATCATATTGAGACCGGAAGGAGATTTATGTGTTAAGAGCATTGAGGATAAGCCATAGGATAAATTGAGACCGGAAGGAGATAGGGTTCTATGCAATTTTATGGAGATTCATAAATCTTAATGAGCTTCTTGATAAATGATCATCATAGGAATATAGTTGATTAGAGATTAAGGGGTGTGCTTTAGTGTTCTTGGAAAAGACATTAGAGTAAATTAGGAATCTTGTTTGATAATTGATTTTGATAAGAAATTAGAATGTTATGCCGTAATTGATCCAAACTGGAATTCGTGTATGAAGAGGGATTCTTGTCTATGAGAATCCGGATTCATAGGTTGGTGAAGTCGGAGCCCTAGAGCTTTCTCCATCTGAAGTAAACACTATCTTTCATTCTTGCTATTTTAATCTTGAATTTTCTTTAATTCTAGAACAATTAGTCTGTAGCTTATAATTCGGAAAACTCAATTTGGGCGTTCAAATAGTTATTGATAGTGAGAAGTGGTACTTGGTTACTCCAATCCCTGTGTTCGATACTCGGAACTCTTCAGTTCCTATTACTTGCGACAAATTAGTACACTTGCTAATTCTGTCTATCAAGTTTTTGGCGCCGTTGCCGGGGATTGGCATCAACCAATATCATTAGTATCAAAGGATATAACTACTTTGAACTTTGTTTTTAATTTTATTTTTATATTTTTCTTGAACTTCTAACCTTGGTTGGAGTTTCTTTGTGGTGGTTTGTTCATTGTATGCGAGGTGCAGTTGACCCTGAAGACTTACTCTATATTCCTGAAGTTGAGAGGACTTGCAGAGCTTTGAGGAAGCAAACAAGAGAAAGAAATAGGGGTGTGATAACTGAACCTAGTGTGACTGAAGAAATGGCTGACCCACCACCACCACAGTACAAGCCACTTGAGGATTATTCTCTTCCTAGATTGGAAGATTGTAGTTCCACTATTGTGAGGCCGCCTATTCAAGCAAACACCTTTGAGATCAAGCCTATTGTCATAAATTTGATTATGCAAAATCAGTTTAATGGGCTTGACAATGAGGACCCTCACAGACATATCACAAGGTTCTTGGAGATTTTGGATATCTCTAAGCAACAAGGCGTTACTGATGACGCCTATCGGTTGAGAGTCTTTCCGTTCTCACTTACGGATAGGGCTCGAGATTGGTATGATTATCTGAATCCAGGAAACATCACCACCTGGGATGAGATGGCACAAAAGTTTCTGACACGGTTTTTCTCTCCTCAAAAGGCTGCTACTTTACAGAATGCTATTCATGGTTTTAGACAAATGGAAGGAGAGTCATTGAATGAAGCTTGGGAGCGTTACAATATACTCATGCGAAGGTGCCCAAGTTCATTCTTTGATTTATGGAGGAAGACCAATATTTTCTATAATGGGCTTCTCCCAAATGTTAAACAGCATTGTGATGCAGCAGCAGGAGGATCAGTTAATTCTAAATCAGCTGAGGATGCATGGGAACTCCTAGAGAGATTGGCTCATAATGATTATCAGAACAGGGGTAGTGATCGTATTGTTCATCCAAAGAAAGGAGGTTTGCAAGAAGTAGATTCAAAGACTTATGAAGCACTGTTGGCTCAAAACAAATTTCTTCTTCAGAATCTTGCCTTGTCTAAGCAACCAGTGCAAGCTGTTAATGAATATCAGGTGAGTTGTGCCTTTTGTAATGGAGGTCATGATAGTTCAGTGTGTCAGAGTGGCCAGTTTTCTGAGGAGCATGTTGACTCTTGCCATAACTTCTATGATGCAAAGCCTAGGAATGACTATCCAAGACAGCAGAGTAATCCTTACTCAAACACTTACAATCCGGGGTGGAGGAATCATCCTAATTTCAAATGGAGTAATAGCGGTAATATGGGACAAAAGTCACAAGGGAATCAACCTCAGAGATTTCAGTCTCAGCAAGGACAGGATAAGGTAGAGAAGCCAGCTTGGGAGTTAGCATTTGAGAAAACAAATGCTTCTATTGCTAACACTAATGCAGCAATTGCAAGTACTAATGCAAATCTTGATAAGTTGGCAACTCATACTCAGGCATCAATTCAGGGGCTAGAATTTCAAATCTCTCAATTGTCCAAAAAGTTTGATGAGCGGATGCCAGGCACTTTTCCCGGTAATACTGAAAATAACCCGAAGGGTCAATGCAATGCTATTACAACTCATAGTGGCAAAGTGCTGGAACCTAAAGGGGGGACTTTAGTGGTAGATGAGAATCAGATTGAGGAACCTTGTGTTGAAGTGCCAAGAGAAGAGAACAGAGTGGCTACAGAAAAGTTTGAAGAATCAGACAAGGCACAAGGGAAGAAGGAAAACTTCAAGTTGGTGGATCCAGAGTATGTGAAAAAGAAATTTGTTGAAGCTAAGGATCTACCCTCTTTCATCAAGTTTCCCTATCCCCAGAGACTTAAGAAGCCAATGCAAGACAAGCAATTTTCAAAGTTTCTGGATGTTTTCCGCAAGCTGCAAATTAACATTCCTTTTGCGGAGGCATTGGAGCAAATGCCATCTTATGCAAAGTTCATGAAAGAGCTGCTTTCCAAGAAAAGAAGGTTTAATGATGAAGAAATAGTTGCCTTGACTAAAGAGTGTAGTGCAATCTTGCAAAGGAAACTGCCTCCTAAGTTGAAGGATCCTGGATCTTTTAGCATACCTTGTACTATTGGGGATCTCACTTTTGGGAAGGCCTTGTGTGATTTGGGAGCTAGCATTAATCTGATGCCACTATCCATGATGAGGAGGCTTGGTATTAGAGAGGTGAAGAACACTATGATGTCCCTACAACTTGCAGACCGTTCCATCAAATACCCCTACGGGGTTGTTGAAGACTTACTTGTTAAGGTGGATAAATTTATCTTCCCAGCAGACTTTGTAGTTCTTGACATGGATGAGGATGCCCAAATTCCTCTTATTTTGGGCAGACCATTCTTAGCCACCGATAGGGCATTGATAGATGTGCAGCAAGGTAAATTAACATTGAGGGTGCAAGATGAGATTGTTGTTTTCAACGTATTTGAGGCGATGAAGCATCCAGAGGAGAAGGCCAGCTGTTACGGTGTTGATGTGGTTGAACCTCTAATTCAATCACTTGTGACTTTTGGAAACCATGGTTCATCACTTGAGAAAGTGATGGTGAAATCCCAGGATACTGAAGAATTGGTGGGGTTGGGAAATGCAGAAATCTTACAACTTGAACAATTAATGGATGCATTACCAATTCTACCAAAGGAAGAATCTCAAGTTGAAGAGCTTCCCCAGAATGAGAAGGTTGAAGAGGTGCAAAAGCCGGAACTCAAACAGCTCCCAACTCACCTAAGGTATGCATTTTTGGGTGAGAAGGGACATTATCCGGTGATTATCAATAATACCTTAAGGAATGATGAAGAGGAGAAGCTTTTGAGGGTACTTAGAGACCACCAATCTGCTATTGGGTGGAAAATTTCAGATTTGAAGAGCATTAGTCCCTCCTTTTGCACACACAAGATACTTATGGAAGAAAATTTCAAGCCGGTAGTACAACCTCAGAGAAGACTAAATCCAGTCATGAAAGAAGCTGTGAGGAAGGAGGTGATGAAGCTTTTAGATGCAGGGATCATTTACCCAATCTCAGACAGTGCATGGGTAACTCCGGTGCATGTTGTACCCAAAAAGGGGGCACTACTGTGGTGGTGAATGAGAAAAATGAGATGATACCTACTAGAACCATCACGGGGTGGCGAGTATGCATTGACTATCGAAAACTTAATGATGCAACTCGCAAGGATCACTTTCCCCTCCCTTTCATTGATCAGATGTTGGAAAGGTTAGCTGGACATGAGTACTATTGTTTCTTGGATGGGTACTCCGGTTATAACCAGATTGTGGTGGACCCAGAGGATCAGGAGAAAACTGCTTTTACTTGCCCATTTGGGGTGTTTGCTTATAGAAGGATGCCCTTTGGTTTGTGTAATGCTCCAGCAACATTCCAAAGGTGCATGCTTGCTATCTTTTCTGATATGGTGGAGAAATTCATTGAGATCTTTATGGATGACTTCTCGGTCTTTGGGTCTTCATTTGATAATTGCTTGGAGAATTTGGCATGTGTGCTTCAAAGATGCTAAGATACCAACCTTGTCCTTAATTGGGAAAAATGTCATTTCATGGTAAGGGAAGGTGTGGTGTTGGGACACAAGATTTCCTCCAAGGGGATTGAAGTTGATAGAGCAAAAGTGGAGGTGATTGAAAAGCTGCCACCTCCAAAAGATGTGAAGGGGATCCGGAGTTTCCTTGGGCATGCCGGATTCTATAGGAGATTCATTCGTGATTTCTCCAAAATTGCTAAGCCCTTGTGTGACCTCTTGGTCAAGGATGTATCCTTTGAGTTTACTGCTTTATGTTTAAATGCATTTACTACTTTGAAGCGTAAACTAGTTACAGCCCCTATCATAACTGCTCCCAATTGGGAACATCCTTTTGAAATTATGTGTGATGCAAGTGATTTTGCAATAGGGGCTGTCTTAGGGCAAAGAATAGATAAATTGGTCCATGTGATATATTATGCTAGCAAAGTCCTTAATGATGCACAACTCAATTATTCAACTACTGAAAAGGAGCTTTTAGCAGTTGTGTATGCATTGGACAAGTTTAGACAATATATCATAGGGTCCAAGGTTATTATTTTTACTGATCATGCTGCAATAAGGCACCTGATGACAAAACAGGATGCTAAGCCTAGACTAATACGTTGGATTTTGTTGCTTCAGGAATTTGATGTTGAGATTAAGGACAAGAAAGGAGCAGAAAATGGGACCATCTATCTAGGTTGCTTAACTTGGATGAGGAGGAGAGACAATTGAGTATTCGGGAAGAATTTCCAGATGAAAGGTTGTATGCATTGGCAGAAGTTTCTCCTCCATGGTTCGCCGACATGGCAAACTATAAGGCTAGCAAGATTGTTCCATCAGGCCTTACCTGGCAGCAGAGAAAGAAGTTCTTCAGTGACGCCAAGCATTATGTGTGGGAGGACCCGTATTTGTTTAAGCATTGTGCAGATGGTCTCCTGAGAAGATGTGTCCCACAATTCCAGGTGGAGGACATCTTATGGCATTGTCATGGTTCTGACTATGGGGGTCACTTTGGAGGAACAAGAACAGCTGAAAAAGTCCTCCAAAGTGGATTCTATTGGCCTACAATTTTCAAGGATGCTAGAAGCTATGTGGAGAGCTGTGACAGGTGCCAAAGAGTTGGAAACATCTCTAGAAGGCACGAATTACCCCTAAATGGCATCTTGGGGATAGAGATTTTTGATGTGTGGGGCATAGACTTTATGGGACCATTCCCACCCTCATTTTCATACCGATATATCTTAGTTGGGGTGGACTATGTGTCTAAGTGGGTGGAAGCAGTGGCAACGACAACAGATGACTCAAGGGTTGTCACTGATTTTGTGCGGAAGAATATTTTTGCACGTTTCGGTGTCCCGAGGGTTGTAATCAGTGATGGTG
This sequence comes from Ammopiptanthus mongolicus, assembly GCA_039655645.1. Taxonomy (NCBI): domain Eukaryota; kingdom Viridiplantae; phylum Streptophyta; class Magnoliopsida; order Fabales; family Fabaceae; genus Ammopiptanthus; species Ammopiptanthus mongolicus. The sequence goes on along the minus strand of CM077345.1, from coordinate 24,556,856 downwards.
GTTCTCACTTTTGCAACAAGAAGCTGGACAGTGTCTTAGCAAAGTATGGGGTGACCCACAAAGTTGCTACCCCTTACCATCCACAAACCAGCGGTCAGGTAGAAGTATCCAACCGTGAGTTGAAGAGAATATTGGAAAAAACTGTCAATTCCTCACGGAAGGACTGGTCCAAGAAATTGGATGATGCCCTTTGGGCATATAGAACAGCTTTCAAGACTCCAATAGGTCGTTCTCCGTACCAATTGGTGTATGGTAAGGCCTGTCATTTGCCTGTGGAATTAGAGCACCGATCATTTTGGGCTATCAAGGCCCTTAATTTTGATTACAAAGAAGCTGGTGAAAAGAGGCTGCTTGATTTGAAAGAACTCGACGAGATCAGGATGCAAGCATATGAAAATGCAAGGATCTACAAGGAAAAGACCAAGGCTTGGCATGATAAGCATATTGTGCCTCCTGTGTTTGAACCTGGCCAGAGTGTTCTTTTGTACAACTCGCGGTTAAAGTTATTTCCGGGTAAGCTGAAATCCCGATGGTCTGGACCTTTCAAGGTCAAAACTGTTTCTCCCCATGGAGCGGTAGAGTTGGAAGGCGATAACCCTAAAAGGATTTTCAAGGTGAATGGCCAAAGACTTAAACACTACATGGGCGGAGAGTTTGACAAAAATAGAGTGGCTTTGCAGCTGAATTAGCCCCTTAGGGTGCATTGGGTCAGGCTCGGGACGTTAAACAAGCGCTTTTTGGGAGGCAACCCAACTTATATCCTTTTATGCATTTCATTGTAGCTAGTTGCATATAGTTTACATGTTGGTAGGAAATTTTGCATTAGGATGCATTTAGGACTTAGAGCATGTAGTTTCTTCCTTAATTCTGCATAAAACCCATTGTGCATAAATCGCTTAGCTAATTTTATTCACTTAGCGAATGATGCAGACCAAAAATTCTGTATCTGTCTGATTCGCGTAGTTCGCTTAGCGAATCAGACCACACAAAAAGAGAGTCTACGCGAACCTAGTTAGCTTAGCGAATTTGGCATACACAAAAAATGAGCTTCTCGGGTTCGCGTAGCGAAAATGTTTCGCTTAGCTAATGTGACATACACAAAAAAATGAGGTTCTCGGGTACGCGTAGCGAAAATGGTTCGCTTAGCGAATATGGCATACCAAAAGTAAGGCTTCTCGGGTTCGTGGGGCGAGAGTGATTCGCTTCGCGAATCTGGACCGTGACTCGTTTCATTTCCCATATTCGCTTAGCCAATTAATTTCGCTAAGCGAAACTAGGGTTCCTGAATTGGGGATTTTACCTGATTCGCGTAGCGAATAAAATTCGCGTAGCGAATGGCTTATCTTATATAATGGCTTCGCGAGACAGAGCCGAGTTCATTTCAAACTCTTATCTTCACTCTCGGGCGCCCAAGCTTCCCCAAGTTCCCCAAGGTGCATTTCGGGCAAGACCTTCTCATTCCTCTCCACATTCTCTCTTCTAAGCATCAAAGGTAACTTTTGAACCGATTGAATCCTTTCCACAATCTCTGTTCTTAAACCATGTTCTTGAAAACACATTTTGATGATGATGCTTAGTTAGAGAGAGGATATTTGATAATGCCTGATTGAGTTATACATTGTATCATTGTTGAGAGATTTTGAAAGTAAGTTAGTTTTGGGATTTGGTCTGAATAAGAAATATGGTCTGGGGGTTTGGATTTGAAGTTCTGAAATTGACATGGGGAGATTTTATGCTCTAGGTACTGATGCCTAGTGTGTGTGTTCTGACTCCATATTGATATACACTGCTTGTTTTGGGACTTTTCTGAGTTTCAGGTTATGGCTCCGCCACGGGGTGAAAAGCAACCTCTTAGACAGAAAAAGAGGAAATCTGTCTTGCCTAATCAAACTCATGCGGGCTTGTCTTCGCACGGTACTGATGAGGTTCCCATTTTTCATTCTCCTGAACATGAGCAGCACTATGAGCTGATAATCAAGAAACAGTTTGTCTCGGAGAGACGAGTCCAATTGTTCAATGTTCAGTTTTTGGAAGTACAAAAGGTTATCACTGATAGGGGTTGGAAGCGATTTGTTGAATTTCCTGAGCGAGTGGACATCAAACTCGTTAAGGAGTTTTATGCAAATGCTTACAACCCCAGACCGGAAGATCAGAAGTTTGTCTCTGCCGTCCGAGGGCGTACGATCATGTTTGATGCTGATGCACTAAATGCCTTCTTTGGCATTCAGAAGACCTGGCGAGGAAAATGCCAGTATGAGCGGCTGCCAGCTATAGAAGAGATAGCTGCTGAGGTATTGGACGTTTGCTGCGTCCCTGGGGCATAGTTTGAAATGGGACCTCATGGGAATATATTGCGGTTGAGGAGGCCAGACTTGAAACCGCTAGCACGGATGTGGAGCGCTTTTATCCATTCAAATCTCCAGCCTAGCTCTCATGACTCCACAATTCCGGTACCGAAAATCAAGCTGCTGTATGCCATCATGGGTGGCAAGACTATTGATGTTGGGGGTATCATTGCACTAGATATGCAAAATAGTGCTAATGCTCTGAATATGAATGCGTTGGGCCATCCATTCTTGATTACTGAGTTGTGTGCTCAGGCTGGTTTAGAGGTTCCGAAGGAGGTGGATGTAAAGTTCAAAAAGCCGATTGATGCTGATTACATTCAAAGATACTGCTTTAAAGAAAGAACGCAAGCAAGGAGGCAGCACGAGCCGATTCCTGCACGTCAGTACATGACATTGACAGAGCAAACTCGTTTACTGACCCTCCAGCACAGTGAGGTCATGAGTTCTTTGGCTGCCTCGAGAGAGCTTACTAGAGAGCAGCATCGGGCTATGCGGGAAGGCAAAGATATGGCTTTTCCTACTGAGGCTGAGCTACCGTCTATTCATGGCTAGCGTGACTGGTCTCGGGACGAGACTGATGCTCTAGCAGGTGGTGGGGCCGACGCTCAGCAGGCTGGTGGATCTGGTAATATTGACTCGGGAAATGAGTCAGATGATGTGGACCCAGATTTGCAGACTCAGGAGGATCTTGATGAGATGTTGTAGCTGTGCAGCTTTATTTCATCAGTCTGTTCTTTAGTGGTTGTGTTCTGTGAAAACTCCGCTCTACTTATGTATTTCATGAGTATCATAGAAACACTTTTATTTGCTTTCATTTGGTGGTGTGCAATTGACATGGGATACCCGGTTTGGGTTTTATTTTTATAATGTCATGCATTTCTTTTCTATTGAGTTGAACAGGTGCCATGAGCATACTTGCCTCCGGTTGAGCTAAATCGGAGAGGATAGATGAGGAGAAATTGGTGAGAAATGTGAAAGCACGCAAAGGGTTCTTCATTGAACCTTTAAGATTTGTTTTCTTAACCTCTCTCTTTATTTTATTTTTTTTCTTTTTTTTTTTTTTTTGCTGTTTAACGATCGAGTCTTTGAGTCGTTTTGTTAGAGTCGTAGCAAGTTTGATTTGATCTGATTTTATATGACCTATGAATTTTGATTTGGAATTGATAAATATGCATTGTCCCTTAAGTGACTAGAAAAGACTTGCGTGGTACCTTGAGAGATATGCCAAAAAAAACAAAAAAACATTGCAACACTGGAATCTTGATAAGTTTAGGGTTGGGATACTTAGCATGACTATCTTAGAGAAGGGTCTTTAGTGTGTCCTGGTGAGGAAAACTTTGGGCCTTAAATTTCAAATCGTTATGAGAGAGTAGCTTTTAAGTTACATTCTCTTAGGTTTGCCTGATTCTTAACTTGATCGAATGAATATGTGTTGCATAATATGATTGAGGCCTTTTGTTCTATAAAAGCTAGTGGCCATATAAGCTCACCTGAATTGATTGAATATCTTTTGTTAGCCCATTTGAGCCTTAGCCTGTTCTTGATAACCTCATCTATGAGCTACAAATCTGAAAAAACCATGTTACCCAACCTTCATGGATTAGAGGAGCATTGGTATACGTTAGGAAGGGAATCAAGTACTAAGTTTGGGATAAAAAAAAAAAATATAGAGAAATTATGAAGTGTGACCGTTCAAGTATTGTAAAATAAAAAAAAAAAAACAGTGCAGCAAAGTTGCATGAAAAGTTAAATATATACTTGAATGGTTCAAAAAAAAAAAAAAAAAAGGAAATGCCCATGCTCCTTTGATTTGTAAGGTTAAGCTAGTTATCCTTTCCTAACCCTACCTCTTACCTTGACCTCATTACAACCTTGCAAAGCCCTCTTGATTATGCATTCATATATTGTGTGGGATCTATGTTGAGATGATAGGCAAACCCATGGAGTTATGTGCTTAAATTGTGAAAAATATTTTGCAAACACAAGCCTAGATACTTGAGAGTTTGAGAGAAATAAATCAACCTTGTGAGGATGAGACCCTGATTCTTGATTTTTTATGCTAGGTGTTTTCAAACCTTTACTTGATGGATGATGGTGTTTGTGAAAAATGAAACTTAGGGCTATCTCTTGAGTGATTTAACATGTCAAAATTTTGATCTTGAGGGGACTTTGTATTTTTGAAAGAAAAGAAATCGTGAAGAATGCATGATGATTAGGTCCATTGAACTTGCTATGGTTAAGTCTTTGTTTGAGTCTTTATGCTGTATTAGTTTGCTTGAGGACAAGCAAAGTTCAAGTTTGGGGTATTTTGATAACCCACTGGATTATCTAGTTTTAACTATGATTTATCCGTGGAATTGATAATAAACGTTGAGTAAACTCTCAAGTGTGCCCATATTTGTCTTTGATTGTTCTTAAGTAGTGTCTTGAGTCTTATTTAGTTGTTTTAGTATTTTTTCCATTATTTTGAGTCAGTTAGTCGTAATTGGGTGTTTATGCTTTCAGATGCTCAATTATAGTCCAAGAAGTGGAGCTTTGGAAGCAAGGAAGAAGAGAAGGAAGAGGAGCTGGAGTTGCTGGAAAAAGCCCATCCGCTTAGCGAATGTAATCCGCTTAGCGAATTATGAACTTTTGGGCTGGGCCTATTTTGTAAGATTCGCTTAGCGCATGTAATCCGCTTAGCGAATCGATGCGTCCAGAATTGTATTTAGCTTAACTTCTAATCCTAATTGAGGGATCTTCCTTTTTCTTAAGCTGCGATTAGCGCCGTTAATAACTTATTTTTGCTACTTTGGATTGAGGATGGTGATGGATTGTGGATTTCTTTCAATTCAATTGATGTTTTCTTCTACCATCATGAACTAAACTCCTTATTCTAGGGTGAAGATGTAACCACTTATGAAGGTTTGGTGATTTTATGGCATAATACTAGTTTCTCTTCTTATCTTTTATGTTTATCTTCTTAATTTCATGCTTTCGATTATAGTTGCAAATATAATTGAATGAGTTGCTTATCATATTGAGACCGGAAGGAGATTTATGTGTTAAGAGCATTGAGGATAAGCCATAGGATAAATTGAGACCGGAAGGAGATAGGGTTCTATGCAATTTTATGGAGATTCATAAATCTTAATGAGCTTCCTGATAAATAATCATCATAGGAATATAGTTGATTAGAGATTAAGGGGTGTTCTTTAGTGTTCTTGGAAAAGACATTAGAGTAAATTAGGAATCTTGTTTGATAATTGATTTTGATAAGAAATTAGAATGTTATGCCGTAATTGATCCAAACTGGAATTCGTATATGAAGAGGGATTCTTGTCTATGAGAATCCGGATTTATAGGTTGGTGAAGTCGGAGCCCTAGAGCTTTCTCCATCTGAAGTAAACACTATCTTTCATTCTTGCTATTTTAATCTTGAATTTTCTTTAATTCTAGAGCAATTAGTCTTTAGCTTATAATTCGGAAAACTCAATTTGGGCGTTCAAATAGTTATTGATAGTGAGAAGTGGTACTTGGTTACTCCAATCCCTGTGTTCGATACTCGGAACTCTTCAGTTCCTATTACTTGCGACAAATTAGTACACTTGCTAATTCTGTCTATCAGACATATGCAGAGATTTCCGACTCAATGCATCTACCACCATGTTGGCCTTTCCAGGGTGGTACTGTAGATCTAATTCATAATCCTTTATGAATTCCATCCATCTCCTCTGTCGCATGTTCAACTCCTTTTGGTCGAACAGATACTTCAAACTTTTATGGTCGGTAAACACTTTGAATTTAGTGTCATAAAGATAGTGTCTCCATATCTTCAATGAAAACACTATTGCAGCCAACTCTAGGTCATGGGTTGGGTAATTTCGTTCATGCACTTTTAGCTGTCTGGAAGCATAGGCCACCACTTTCCTTTCTGTTAGTACAGAACCCAAACCCTGATAAGATGCGTCACAGTATACATCGAACAACATTGATGGATCTGGCAAGACTAGTACCGGAGATGTAGTCAGCCTCCTTTTCAGCTCTTGGAAACTAGCCTCCCACTCTTCTGTTCATTCATACGCCTTTCCTTTCCTCATTAATTGCGTCAGAGGTAACACAATCTTTGAGAATCCCTCGATAAACCTCCTGTAGTATCCTGTTAGTCTGAGAAAGCTTCTGATCTCGGTTACCGTCTTAGGACTTTCCCACTTAACCACAACTTCTACTTTTGTAGGATCTGCTGCTATACCATCCTTGTCGATCACGTGTCCAAGGAATTGTACCTCATCCAGCCAGAACTCGCACTTTGACAACCTGGCATAGAGTTGTCTATCCTTAAGAACTTGAAGCACAACCCTCAAATGCTCTTGATGTTCTTCCTTGTCGAAGGATTAGATAAGGTTGTCATCGATAAAAACAACGACAAACTTATCGAGGTATGGTCTGAAGATTCTGTTCACGTAATCCATGAACACTGCAGGAGCATTAGTCACACCAAAAAGCATAACTAGATACTCGTAGTGTCCGTACCGACTCCTGAAAGCCGTCTTCGGTATATCATCTTCTTTCACCCTTATTTGATGATAACCGGAGTTCAGATCAATCTTAGAAAATACCGTTGCTCCCCTTAATTGGTCCATAAGATCGTCAATCTTTGGCAACGGGTATTTATTCTTAATCGTCACCTTGTTGAGCTGTCGGTAGTCCACACATAACCTTGAACTGTCATCCTTCTTGACGAACGGCACAGTTGCTCCCCATGGTGAAACACTCGGTCTGATAAACTGCTTCTGCAGCATGTCGTCTAGTTGCTTCTTCAGCTCTGCCAACTCTGTTAAGGACATTCGATAGGGTGCTATCGAAATCGGTCCGGCTCCAGTTGCAAGGTCGATCGAGAATTCTATCTCCCTCTTAGGTGGTAGTCCTCGGACATCATCCGAGAAAGTGTCTGGAAACTCACGCACCATCGGCAAAGCATCAAGACTAGGAAAAGAAGAAAACAAGGGAAAAAGCAAAAAGAAGGCGTTCGCCTCGAGACACAATGTTCGCCACGCGAGCCAGAAAGCCCTTTGTCTTCACGATGCGAAAACGATGATCGCCTCGCGATCCAGAAGGCCAGACTGATAAGTGAGGTATTGTTTTCGGTCTCGCGACGCGAAACAGACTCTTGCCTCGCGAGCCAGACAGAAGCACATGCAATAGTCATCAACCGATATATGTATATCGCATGCCTTATGAACAAAACAGTTATCACACTCGATAACTTGCGCATCGGACGCTATACCCTTTTTTCCAACACAGTTGGTATCCAACTTATCAAGCCAGTACACTTCCTAAACCTCACAGTCCGATATTAGAATCGAACTGCTCTGATACCAATAAATAAGACGACCCGCCGTCCCATTAGTAGAACCTAAGATATTAAGTAATCATAATCGTATAATAAACGTTAGCGCGCCTTATTAATACGAGGCGAAGCGGAAAAATTGAGCGTGGAAGCAATCAAATACATGGCACCCAAGGCTTCAGAGTACACAGCTTAAAATATAAAGAAATATATTACATGCATCATTACCCCATCAGTGGGGCTATGGTATAAAGTAGTACATACAGAGTATTTTAGTATAAACCAAAATAAAAGTACGAAAGATAGGCCGAGAGACAGCTCTCAGGCTAATCACGATCACTGCCCAACCTCTCAAGGCTAGGGTCCGTAGTCCGTCCTCCGGCGTCAGGTTCGTACGGAATGCCGTCCAGTTCCTCAGCAATTGGTCCCTCTTCGGGATCTTCCCATTAAAATAGAAATAACACATACAGAAAAATAGCAGGAGATAAGAAACATATATCATCAATATGGGAGAGGGGCATCAGTATAGCATTTATATATACATACATACATCACACAACACAGATAACATATACGACACAGCCTCAACCATCTCTTAAGTCACCCATCACAAACTTCTCAAATATCATTCTCTCAAATAAGCCTATAAGAGGGATACTAGTCCCTATGTATATGCTGTCCTCCCTATATGCATGTCGGCCGATATATCAAGTCCCCAATTGGACATCCCTGTCGGGATTACATCACATCATATCCCGCCTCGGGATTTTAAGTAACGTCCCCAATTGGACATACTCCTTTGGGACCAAATGCTGTGGTATGAAATGATATGAAAATGCAACAAACATCCATCGCAGGTTGATATCGGAACCTCACGCCTAAACACTCGTCCACGACCACGACACATCGCATCACATTAACATCAACATCACATCATCGTCAACATCACATCAGCATCAGCATCACGACGCCTCGCGTCTACGAGCCGCAGCTCCACGGTCCGGACCATAACGATATCAACCCGAACAACATCACACTCACCATTCTCTCATCAACACTCAACCACCAGTCAAACCACAATAACATTACACCAGTAATTTACTCCAAGGCAGATATCATCATAAAAATCAAATAGCAGCAAATCACACAGGCAGTTCAAAACAACAATTGAACAGATAATCAATTAAATATATCAACACTGCAGCCTCGATCAATCACATCATTTATAATATCAACTTAGTGGTGATAGCCTAAAAGTACCTACACCCAAGGTCCAGGTACTTTATCAAGGGCTTAACCTCTAGTAGGGTTCAAGGGTTCCCATACACAGATATATATACTCTATACTAAGCTTGCCTTCCCGACGATATTAGTTCTTTCTCCCCACCTTAGTGATTTCCTCGTGCAGCTCCGGCTACGACTCCGTAGTTGTCAGTCGGGTCCGCTGTCGGATGTTCGAATCCTGTCCGATTCTATACAACAAAACACAACCAGAAATCAATACAGTTAAATCAAAGCTCCCCTAACCTTAGGACTTGGCTGCTGCCCCTATTTTTAAAATAGGCTAGGGATATCGAAATTCTACCAACTCTTGGATCAATGATCCTTAAGCATACCTAATACATAATCAATGATCAATTATCAAAGATTTGAACCAAAACCCCTTAAACCAACAAGGCAGGGTTTCGGCCATCACCATGAAAAATAGGTGAGAGTTTGATTTGGCTTCCTAATCACTTGGATCACATGATTAAGGGAGGAAACATGTGAAATCAAGAACAAAGAACAAAAACTCATTTTCCCCCCAAAAACCCATACATTCGGCCCTTAAAAGATAAATAGGCTAGAGATTTTATTTCATTACAAGCTCTTGGATTATGGTATTAGGGGATGATACTATCTTATTGGAATTGGTTTGGTCTCAAAATGATTTTTCTACAATTTTCTAGAGATTTTTGAAGTTTAGATCTAGAAATTAAAACTCATGAAAATAAATGGAGAAAATAAAGATTGAGAGCTCAAGGATGAAATCTATACCTTCAAGGTGGTAGAGGAGGATGAGAGGAGCAACTTTGCTTCACAAACTTTCTTGAAAAAGCTTGAGGAAGCTTGAGAAAAATGAAGATGAAAAATGGAGGAAGAAGAAGGAGAAAGAAGAATGGAGAAGAAGGAAGTGAGGATGCTGAGGGGGAGAGAGAGAGTCAGCGAGTGAGGAGAGAGAAAGTGAGAGAGTGAGATATTTTCTCAACTTTTCTTAAGAGTTAAGAAAGGTAAAAAGGGTAAAAAGGTAATTTAGTAAAAAGACCAAGGACAATTTGGTCATTTCGCTTATTGATATTTTGAAAATCCTCACGACACTAGTAGGAGTCCCCAAATAATTTATCATAGCCCTGGTATGAAAATTATTGGCTCAAGGTTCTTGAAAAACCCTAAGATAACTCGAATCGTCTCCCAGAACGATTATCGGCCCGAATATAATATATTATTTTCATTTTCGAACGTCAGGACGAACTTTTTCGAAAATATGGGAAACGTGATTCTAAGACTAATTGTCTCGTTCACGAGTCCAAATTAGGTCTCGATAGTAGTAAAGCAATACTGTCAAGGAAAAACGCAGACCGGGCTCCGTCTGGGTTTTCGACCCAAAACTTGACCATAGCTTCCTACGATAGCTTAGAGCGTGACTATGGCCTCGGAATAATTTATTAAAACTTCTAGACCCTCAAATAAAATACAATTACTTAATTACTGATTAATTAAAAGATTAAGAAAATCGGGGTGTTACATAGCAGGACGGTGTCATCGACGTCTCATCTACAATGACGCGATATTATAAGCGTTGGCTACGGGGGCTAAATTTCAAGTGATGGAAAAGCTACTGAATTCGAATCTCATGTTGTCGCATCCGCTCCTCCTTCTCATTGAAGCGCTCTCGCAACTTAGCCAACTGAGTTGGCTTCTTCGCCATGTTGGTGTCTTTGCGGGGAGCTCCCCGTTGAGGTTTTCGATAGTCTCCCTCATCCGCCTCAACTGGTGTGCATCGAGTTGTCGGGGTTGGACTAACTAGACAATGAGGCTAGGAACTCATCGCACAACTGTTCTTGCCCATACATGTGTCCTTATTCCTACCTCCAACAACCTCCAAATAGAAAAGCGTTGTTAGAGGTCAGAGAGTGTTGCCCTTGACTAGAAGCACCCCCTCCTTGGCACATGCATGGGCCTCGTCTTGACATCAAATATACTCTTGCTACAAAATATAATTAAACATGGTTATTTATAATTGCTAACAATGATAAAATATAAGAATTATAATTTTAAGAGTGCATTATCCTTACAACAACTATCTAAGCCTTCTCATTCACCCATTCTCCCGACTTGATCTTCTTGGTCTTTTCCATACATCAAATGCCACCGGTTCTTGGTGTATTTGCAGACTCTGCATATATAAAAATAGAATTTTTTTATATTTGAAACCAGTTTAATTAACTTGAACATATGTTAAAATATAATGCTACTTACTATCTTTTTCTTATGCTCAGCTACAAAGATGGAGCTACCAGTATACAAAAAGCTCCACTATCAACTCGCTTATTATGCTTGTCGAAGGCACTCTTCTTTTGGAATTCCTCCTCGATCCAGTGCGTCTCTTAGACTTCCCTAACCTCACGAGAAATCTATATCCTTTTTGTCTTTGATGGACCTGAGCTTGTTCATTAACTCTATGCTCAAAACTGACTCTAATCATACACTCAAGGTTTTAAATCGCAGTTGCGGTCGCATTGCGGTTTTCACGATCATGGGTATTGTGGATGTTGCGATGCGGATTGCGGTCGCTAGGGCGTGAATTGTTCACAACTTTGCAAAATTATCTATTTTATTGCATAATTAATAATAGGTTATAGTTTATATTTTTTCATTATTATGAGATATTCAGAGTAAAAAATTAATTATACCAAGCAATTGTCTACTAATATATTTAACAAACTTCAGACAATTATACATGTTTGAGTACCTGGACATAAATAAATCAATAGCTAGTCATATACTCAACAAAGTCCCTGCATGATTAAAAAAAATTAGCTATTATTATGTTATGTATATGCGTATAACAATAAAAGTTTAAAATATTTTCTGCATTTACACATTAAAAAAGCATAAAGAAAACCTTATCAGGATTCATTTGAGACCAAGCTTGTAATGTTCCATATGTCTCTTGTTTATCCCAAAAAAGTAACAACTATAAGCACCTACGCATCGTTTAAGCCTTGGATAAATATTTCATTTTCTAAAATTTAATGTAATATTTATCACAATGTAATTCTTAATAACAAACTATAACATATTTACTGATCCAAAAACTATAATATATTTCAATCCAGTTTATTAAATTATAGCAGTTTTAAATTACTCACCTAATTAATAGCTCGTATTTGATCGTCAATGCTTACTTCCAATTTGCTTATTACTTTGGTGGTTCCATCCAAGGTTTCCTTGGCTATATCGCTTCTGTGCACAACTCCAAATTGAAATTGGGGATTGAGAAAATAACCTATAAATAAAAATAAAAAAACTAGAATCCCAAAATCAAATATAAGTCTTTCAAATAAAATGAAAATTAAAATATATAGACATACTTGCAGCATGTAGATCAGAATGCATGAAGTGCTATCTTTTGTCAATGATTTCATTATATTGAGTGTGGTAACGACAATTCTTTTCAATGGCTCTATCAATTGCTTCATAAACAAAGCCCATTGTCGATTTTTCATCACCATCCACCAATTTCAAAACCTTGACAATTGGCTCAAATACCTACATTATATCATTGGCTTTACTCCAAAATTCTTTGCTCAGGACAATCTTTTTGGCTTGATACGCAGGTCCTGATTTCTCCTTTACCCATTTAGAATTCTTGAATTCCTGGGAATCAAACATATTTCTCAAAGCTTGTTTTTGTTTCACAATTGATTCAACCTTCAAAAATTGTGTTGCAAAACGAGTGATTACTGGACGAATGATCTCTCTGCCATCAGCATACTTCTTCATGAGATTTTCTTTCCAAATGTGATTGTAAATAAACAAAGTAACTTTCTTTGCTTCATCTAGTACTTTTTGGACATTGGACTTTTTTCCAATATCCTCCAAGCATAAATCCAAGTAATGAGCTGCACATGCTGTACAATAAAGATGTGGTCTTTTTTCCATCAATTTCAAACCAGTATCTTTTAGTGTCTTCTCATTATCAGTTTCCACTTGGACAACATTTTCTTCTCTCACCTCCTCCACAACTTTGTCAAGTAATTGAAAGCAATAATCAGTGTCTCTATTGGCAACATTAGAAGCATCAACTGATTTTAAGAACACCGTTCCCTTGCTACAATACACCAAAAAATTAATAATGTGCATGTGATTTATACCATTTGTCCAACCATCACACATTATAGTCATCCCCTTTCCTTCCATGTTGGTTTTAGTTCATCTATCCTTTTTCTCATACACTTGTATTCTTCTACCAAGTATACCTCTAAAACCTCATAAGGAGTGGGACATTTAACACATGGTCCCAACTCTGCAGTTGCAGTTAGCAAATTGTGTAGCCATGGAGAATTGCACAAGTTCATATTCAATCGCTCATATATTAGCAATTTAGACACAGCTTCTCCCAACTTTTTTCTCAGTGTCTTCATCATTCCTTCTCTAAATTTAGGTTGCCTCAGAGTTTTACTCCTAGTCATATCAACATCTACTGACCTCAATCTATGTTCAAGATCACCTGGTTGATGTTGACAAGAAGCTCCAGTACTCCACCTTCATACATGGAATCAAATCTTCCAGTTTGTCGTCTAAAACTTTGCATGTCTTCCCATTGTTTGTGTGACCTTAAACTTTCCTGCGTAGCTTGTCTCATAGCTGTGTCTTCATCGAGAAAACCTTCAACCTCATCATCATCATCATCATCCCTTCTCAAACGAGACATGAATTCTTCTTTTCTCCTTTTGTGATCTTTTTGCTTTGATTTACTGTCTAACAGAAGTTTCATCATATTTTCTCTAATAAATGTTGATACTTTAGCACAACCCTTAACTTCTCCTTGCATGTGGGCAAGATGCTCTTTTAACCGAGTAATTCCACCGGTTATCACTCTCCCACATAATTTATAAACTACATTATTTCTGTTTTTTCCAGACACAAGTGTTCCAAAGTGCCAACCAATATCGTCACTTGGAGCATGCACCTTTTGCTCTATCAATTGAAAACTCTTCTCTTGGTGGCATTGTTTAATCAACCAACAAATAATAAAAATAGAACAATCCAAAAAAAAAAAACACCAATAAAAATAAGGGATAGGAACAGATTACAAATTAAAATATTTAAGTTTTTTTAAAAAAAATTATTAATAAGATCAATTAAACCAATTTTCACTAAAATTTTATAAAGTTTTTTTTTTTTGAAAAAAAAATAGCTTATCAACCTTATCTATATTCGACAGAACCAATTAAGTGCATTATCAAATGTAGATCTAATTAACCAAAAAAAAAAAAAAATATCAAGTTGCCTTCTCTATTCCTCTTTGTCTTTGTGTATCTCTCGATTGGTCTCTACTCCAAAATCAAGTAGTTTTATTTCTTCAACCAACCTCACTCAGTCAATTCACTCTAGTTCTACATATCTACACAACGGCGAAGGAGAAGGATAAGTATAAACCAACCTCTGGTATGAGTGGCGGTGGCAGCGAGATTTAGTTCGAGCTTCAGCAGCGGTGAGTTCTAGTGCGACTGGGCGAGCTTCAACACGCGGCAGCTATGCTGGTTCGAGCAACGGCGGCTACTGATGTGAACGAAGACGGAGACTCCGGATGCCAGCGGCGGCAACTCCAGTGGGTGAATCGTGGAGGATGAAGAGGGCAAGAAATTAGGAACTAGGACTGATAAATCTCTCAGGTTATGGTTGTTTTGTGATGAAAAAGCCAAAAAAAATTGACTTTTATACTTAGGATGTAAAACGGAACGGGATTGGGGATGAGAAAATTTTTGTTGTGGTTGAAACGGCGTCGTCTCATCTGTAACGGCCGCAACACCTTTCCGTTGTGTTTTTTTCTCGTGAATCTGAGTCACACCTGTTGAGTCTCCAAATGTCTGATGTGCATTTACCTTAGTGTTGATGAGATTAAAACAGTTATTCAATGATTTAATTGAACCCGTCTGTGGTATTTAACTCGTCTACTTAGTGTACAGATTGAAACATTAAGTGTCTATATGAACTGTTCACTCTTCTGAACTTAGATAAGTTCACCCGTTTGAACTAACTTAAGTTCACACGTCTGAACTAACTAAAGTTTACTCGTCTGAACTGAGATAAGTTCACTCGTCTGAACTAGCTAAGGTTCACTCGTCTGAACTAAGAGAAGTTCACTCGTCTAATGAAGTCTTCAACCGTCTGATCAAAGGAAGACTCACCCGTCTAAAAGACTTTGCAACTAACGTCATCTCTTTGTTAAAAAGTCAACCCGTCTAGTGAAGCTACTCATCCGTCTAGTGACTAACGTTAAAGAATACATTGGATGAAAGCTGTCTCGACTCTGATAAGGAACTTCAATAAAGTGCTTTGCCTGAACACAACTGCATCTTACACCAAAAGGGAAAGTCTTCCCTCTGCAAACAAAAAGCACGTATATAAACCTGCTGAGACCAAAGGTATATCAGAAGTCTGTATCACTCTGATGAAAGAGAACAAGCGAAGTTCCCTATGCTTTAATGGCTGATCAGAACGACTCTATTGCATTTATTGAAGATCTGCAAGAAGCCAAGCCTTCAGACTTTGTGTCTAACGGCTTTAAAATCTTGAAGCCTATTTAATGAAGAAGACTTTGAAGATTGAAGTAAGAAGAGACAAGACAAGAGAACGATCAAAGCAATCAAGAGCAATTACTCTATACATTTATATCTTCATTCTTTGATTATTTATTCGTCAATCATTTGAAGTTATTACGCAATCTTTTAGAACTTCACATTTAATACACTCATCTGAGTGCTTGTGAAAAACTTGCAAAGTATAATCTTTTTACAACTTATCTCAAACAAACCCGTCTGAGCCTGAAGAGGCTAAGTGTGCAAACAATACTTGTCTGGAGCCTGGAGAAGCTAGGTGTGAAAACAATACTCGTTTGGAGCCTGGAGAGGCTAGGTGTGAAAATAATACTTGTCTGTCCTGTAACCCAAATCAGTTATAGTGAGAAAACTTGTTGCTGCCAAGGACTGGACGTAGCCTCATTGTTAAGGGGTGAACCAGGATAAAACCTGCTGAGTGATCTCTATTTCTCTTAACTCTTTAGTTTGATTATTTGTCTTAACTATCATCTAACTAAAGGGGTTTATAATTATGTTTATGAAACCTTTTTTTATCTTGCATGATTGTGTGTTTTCTGTGAAAACCTTCAGACTAGTTATCAGTTTGATTGACCTGTCTGTGTTTACTCGTCTATCATAACCCGTCTGTGCTTGCGAAAAAGTTTCTAGATTCCGCATAAATTTGTCAAACACCATTCAACCCCCTTCTAGTGTTTGCATCTGTCTATTTCAGTTGGTATCAGAGCTCAGCCTCTGGGTTGAGCACCTAACAGTGTAGAGAAAAGATCCTGAAGAATAGACAATGTATTTTGGAGCAAGCTCAAGTGGGAACCCCCAACCCAAAGGAGGCTCTATAACCGAACCCCCTTTCATCGATGGTGTAAACTACAACTACTGGAAAGAAAGGTTTCACTGGTTCATCTTGTCAACCAATTCTGATGTATGGGATGTCATTACTGATGGTCCTTGCACTCCTCAAAATAATGATGGCTCAGACAAGCCTAAGGCTCAGTGGACACCTGCAAAAAAGACATGATGAGATCTAAACCATAAAGCCAGATATGCTATAATTTGTGCTCTCAGTCCAGAAGAGTTTGAAAAGGTATGTGCTTGTGATTCTGCTAAAGAAATGTGGAACTCCTTATCTGTCACATATGAAGGACAAGAGACAGAAGAGGAAGCCAATCTCTGTCTGATGGCCAATATAGATTCAGAACCTGAAACTGAGGTACATTCTGAACTTGAGGAATTGCATGATGCTTATGATGAGTTGGTAGAGGAATCCAAAGGCTTATCTAAGGCCTTCAAATCCCTCAAGAGAGATTATGTTAAACTCCTCAATGAGCATAAACAAAAATCTCAAGAGTGTGAGATGCTGGCCAAAGAGAATAGCCAGCTAAGGACTGAAAAGTCTAATGAAGCTTCGATCTCAAGTGAAACATCACATTCTGAAGAAGTGGTCACACTTCAATAGAAAGTGAAGAAGCTCACTTCTGATCTTGCTAGATTTGTTAATGGCAGAGATAATCTGACAAAACTGCTAGGATGTCAGAGACACTCTCTTAACAAAGAAGGCATTGGATATGATCAACAAGCTGATCATAAAGTATCAACAAAATTTTCAACTGTCTATGTTAAACCCACTCCAGTTAGAATTAGATCCGTCTGTAACTTCTGTGGAAAAGTTGGACATGTTATGTCTAAGTGTTTTCACAAGAAGAAGAGGAAGTCTTCACAGACTCCTAGAACTAACAGAAAAGGACCCATAAAAATATGGGTACCTAAAGATAAAATAATTTCTGTTGCAGACATCCTTAATAGGACAAAGCAGACGCCTCTGCTGGTACCTGGACAGTGGCTGCTCGCGACATATGACAGGAGAAAGGTCTATGTTCTAAGACCTCCAGTCTAAGAATGGTGGATTTGTTGCCTTTGGAAGCAATCAAAAAGGAAGAGTAATTGGTGTTGGTACAATTGGTGGTAAACCCCCTCTTCCCTCTATCTCAAATGTACTTATGGTTGAAGGAGGATTTGATGTCTCCTTCACTAAGAATGAATGCATAGTCAAAGACAAGAGTGGCAAGACCCTCTTTTCAGCTAATAGACAGCAAAATCTTTATAAGATTGAACTAACTGAACTCTCAGATCAAAGTGTAACCTGTTTGATGTCTAAAGAGGATGAAAGATGGTTATGGCATAAGAAACTAGGAATGCTAGTATGAAACTTATTTCGAAATTGAAAAAGGATAACCTTGTGAGAGGATTGCCTGACATTAGTTTTAAGAAAGATGTTTATGTGATGCATGTCAGAGAGGTAAACAAGTAAAATCAAGTTTCTAATCAAAAAACCTTGTATCAACCTCTAGACCTCTTCAACTGTTACACATGGATCTGTTTGGACCAGTTAGTGTTGCCAGTTTAGCTGGAAGAAAATATGGATTTGTCATTGTTGATGACTATTCTAGATTTACTTGGGTACTTTTCTTAACCCACAAGGATGAGTCTTTTAAGGCCTTCTCTATATTCTGTAAGAAAGTACAAAATGAGTAAGGTTTCTGTATTTCTACCCTTAGAAGTGATCATGGGGGAGAATTTGAAAATGAGCAATTCAAACTATTCTGTGAAGAGAATGGAATCTCTCACAACTTCTCTGCATCTAGAACTCCACATCAAAATGGAGTGGTTGAGAGAAAGAACAGATCTCTGCAAGAGATGGCTATATCAATGCTCAATGAAAATAATCTCCCTAAGTACTTCTGGGCTGAAACAGTAAACATTGCATGTTATGTGCAAAATAGAATACTTATAAGGTCTATCCTAAAGAAGACTCTTTATGAATTGTGGAAAGGTAGAAAACCCAACATATCTTATTTCCATGCATTTGGATGTGAATGCTTCATCTTAAATACCAAGGATCAACTTGAAAAGTTTGATTCCAAGGTAGACAAAGGTATCTTCATTGGATATTCTGAAGTGTCTAAGGCATATAGAGTTTTTAACTCTAGAACCTCTGTTGTTGATCAATCTATTCATGTAAAATTCAATGATAATCTAAAGACTGATAGGGAACTATCAGATCTAGAAGATGATCTTGCAGGATCGGACAAGTGGAGCAGACGAGTCATCAGTCAAGTCAACATCAGAATGATGATCTCAGAAGAGACTGGAAGTTCAAAGCTCATCATCTTGAAGATCTTATCATTGGAAGTCCCTCTGAAGGTGTTAGAACCAGATCTGTCTTAAGAGAGTCAAACAATATGGCTTTTCTATCTGAAATTGAACCAAAGCATATTGAGGAAGCTCTTGAAGATGAAAGCTGGATTCTTGCTATGCAAGAGGAACTTAATCAGTTCAAAAGGAATGATGTTTGGAAACTTCTCTCCAAACCAACAGACAAGTCTGTTATTGGAACAAGATGGGTTTTCAGAAACAAGCTAGATGAAGATGGCAGAGTTGTCAAAAACAAAGCAAGGTTAGTTGCTCAAGGCTACAACCAACAAGAAGGTATTGACTATACTGAGACTTTTGCACCTGTAGCTAGAATAGAAGCTATTTGCATACTCATGTCATATGTTGCACAACATCAAATTACTTTATTTCAAATGGATGTAAAAAGTGCTTTTTTAAATGGAATAATTGAAGAAGAAGTGTATGTTAAACAACTTCCTGGTTTTGACGATAATGAAAAACCAGATTATGTTTTCAAGCTTAAAAAAGCTTTATATGGTTTAAAACAAGTGCATGGTATGACAGACTTAGTTCTTTTCTTATGAATAATGGTTTTATAAGAGGAAAAGTTGATACAACTTTGTTTAAGAAATGCTAAAAAGATAACTTCATAGTAGTTCAAATATATGTTGATGATATTATTTTTGGAGCTACTAATGAAAAATTGTGCAAAGAATTCTCTAAGTTGATGCAAGCAGAATTTGAAATGAGCATGATGAGAGAATTGAAGTTCTTCCTTGGACTACAAATCAAGTAGACGTGTGATGGAATCTACGTCCATCAACAAAAGTACATCAAGGAGATTCTAAAGAAGTACAAAATGGATAGCTCAAAGATCATGAAAACTCCAATGCAAGCTAATGCTAATCTAAGCAAAGATGATGAAGGTAAAAAGGTAGACCAAACTGTCTACAGAGGTATGATTGGATCTCTTCTTTACTTAACATCTAGCAGACCTGATATTCAACTTAGTGTCTGTATGTGTGCTAGATTCCAATCTGATCCCAAAGAATCTCATCTTAAGGCTGTAAAAGAATCTTTAGATATTTGCTTGGAACCACTAATCTTGGTTAAATGTATTTGAGAGCACAAGATTACAGATTAGTTGGTTTTTGTAATGCTGACTTTGCTGGAGATAGAATTGAAAGGAAAAGCACCAGTGGAGGTTGTCACTTCATTGGAGCAAACTTAGTCTCCTGGTCAAGCAAAAGACAGACGACTATTGCACTCTCAACTGCAGAAGCAGAATATGTCTCTGCTGCAAGTTGCTGCTCACGGCTATTATGTGTAAAACATCAACTAGAAGATTACTCTATATTTGAGCATAATATACCTGTCTGGTGTGATAATTCTAGTGCTATTTGCTTAACCAAGAATCCCATACAACATTCTAAGGCTAAGCATATAGAAATCAAACATCACTTCATAAGAGATTATGTTCAAAAAGGTGTATTTGATGTTAAGTTTGTTAAAACTGAAAATCAATGGATTGATATCTTTACAAAACCTTTAGCTGATGATAGGGTTAAGTTTATAAGAGACAACTTGAATATACATTGCTTTGCTAAATAACCTGTCTGATGAGTGTTTATGATACCCGTCTATGTTTAACCGTCTGACTCTTTGAATCATACTCTTTATTTGAAATATTTTCTTTTAAATGGTTATTATCTTTAATACCATTTCTTTCTCTGAGGCAAAATGTGTACATGGCTGTTTTTATTTTAAATCAATTTTTTTTAAAACCTCAATCTTTTTGTTGCTTTCATTTAAAATTACAACTGTCTTTGGTCTTTAAAAGGGAAAATTTTTTTCTTTTAAAAGGTATTTTGTTCTTACGTTTTCAAATCTTTTTCTCTTCGTTTTTAAAACCATCAAAGAGTATGCATCTGCTCAGGGGGAGCAGTTGAAGAAGCCTTTAGGCAAAACCAAAGGACAAACTTGCTTTTAACTCTTTTTGTTCTCTTAGTACCTTATTTGTAATTTTCTTTTTAAATAACCTTGTACACAGCCAATGATGGTTAAATACAAATTACCTCATCTGTTTCTCTTTTTTGATTATGACAAAAGGGGGAGAAAGTTAAATGAAAAATGTTTTAATGTTACAACTATCTGATATGAACAAATGTTTATCTAAATATGATGTATCTTTTCTTTTCTCTCTGTCTATATTCTATTGCTTTTGATAATGTCAAAAGGGGTAGAAAATACTAAGATAAGACTAAGATAAAAAGTTAAATGCTTATCTGTCTGAGTAAGTTATAATTATGAAAAATGTTTTTAATCTGGCAGATCATATACATGACTGCTTTATGTGAATTTTCTTAAGTTCATTAAATCATTTAACATGTTTTGTCATCATCAAAAAGGGGGAGATTGTTGAGTCTCCAAATGTCTGATATGCATTTACCTTAGTGTTGATGAGATTAAAACAGTTATTCAATGATTTAATTGAACCCGTCGGTGGTATTTAACTCGTCTACTTAGTGTACAGATTAAAACATTAAGTGTCTATATGAATTATTCACTCGTCTGAACTTAGATAAGTTCATCCATCTGATCTAACTTAAGTTCACACGTCTGAAGTAACTAAAGTTCACTCGTCTGAACTGAGATAAGTTCACTCGTCTGAATTAGCTAAGGTTCACTCGTCTGAACTAAGAGAAGTTCACTCGTCTAATGAAGTCTTCAACCGTCTGATCAAAGGAAGACTCACCCGTCTAAAAGACTTTGCAACTGACGTCATCTCTTTGTTAAAGAGTCAACCCGTCTAATGAAGCTACTCATCCGTCTAGTGACTAACGTTAAAGAATACATTAGATGAAAGCTGTCTTGACTCTGATAAGGAACTTTAACAAAGTGTTTTGCCTGAACGCAACTGCATCTTACACCAAAAAGGAAAGTCTTCCCTCTGCAAACAAAAAGCACGTATACAGACCTGCTGAGACCAAAGGTATATCAGAAGTCTGTATCACTCTGATAAAAGAGAGCAAGCGAAGTTCCCTATGCTTTAATGGCTGATCAGAACGACTCTATTGCATTTATTGAAGATCTGCAAGAAGCCAAGCCTTCAGACTTTGTGTCTAACGGCTTTAAAATCTTGAAGTCTATTTAATGAAGAAGACTTTGAAGATTGAAGTAAGAAGAGACAAGACAAGAGAACGATCAAAGCAATCAAGAGCAATTACTCTGTACATTTATATCTTCATTCTTTGATTATTTATTCTTCAATCATTTGAAGTTATTACGCAGTCTTTTAGAACTTCACATTTAATACACTCGTCTGAGTGCTTGTGAAAGACTTACTAAGTGTAATCTTTTTACAACTTCTCTCAAACAAACCCGCCCGAGCCTGAAGAGGCTAAGTGTGCAAACAATACTTGTCTGGAGCCTGGAGAGGCTAGGTGTGAAAACAATACTCGTCTGGAGCCTGGAGAGGCTAGGTGTGAAAATAATACTTGTCTGTCCTATAACCTAAATCAGTTATAATGAGAAAACTTGATGCTGCCAAGGACTGGACGTAGCCTCATTGTTAAGGGGTGAACCAGGATAAAACCTGCTAAGTGATCTCTCTTTCCCTTAACTCTTTAGTTTGATTATTTGTCTTAACTATCATCTAACTAAAGGGGTTTATAATTGTGTTTATCAAACCTTTTTTTTTTATCTTGCATGATTGTGTGTTTTCTGTAAAAACCTTCAGACTAGTTATCAGTCTGATTGACCTGTCTGTGTTTACTCGCCTATCATAACCCGTCTGTGCTTGCGAAAAAGTTTCTAAATTCCGCATAAATTTGTCAAACACCATTCAACCCCCTTCTAGTGTTTGCATCTGTCTATTTCAACACCGTGATTGTTTCTTGATGCGGTTTCGGTCGCTCCTGATACCGTTTTGTAGCGACTGCAATGACTGCTTCGGACCGCATTTTGAAACCTTGCATACGCTTGTGCTGCGGCCCCCACTTAAATTTTTCTACATGAAAAAAATATTAGGCAACAAAAATAATGTAGACAAAATCAAAATTAAAATACAATTTTAATTACCTAAAACTCCTCGTACCACATCTTCCCAACATTATCTTGGACTTTTGCCCATGTGAGTCGTGAACCATCAAACTTCTCCTAAATAATTTTGGAAATCTCATTAGCAGGGCCCCTCAAAGGGTTAAAGCTGTAAAAATTAAATAAACTGTCAAAATCATATATAAATAAAATGCCATAATAAATTGTCAAATAAATAAATTAACTTACTCTTACTTGGCTCCAGGGCTATTCAACATCCTCCGATTAGTGGGATCTTGGGTCCATGGTGCCCTCAACAACTTCCCTGGTTGTTGCGTTACGGATGATGGTGCAAATGATGAAGGTCCAGTCGACGTCCCTCACTAGATTCATCCAAATCAGATTGATTATTAACTTCCTCGCCACCAGCAGTAACATTCGCAAGACTATCATCATAAATATTTGGCTCAATATGAACCACTATGCCCACGAACTTCATCATCTTGGTGTGGAGTTATTTCTCGGCCTAACTAACTATATTATTAGTGATTGACTATGTGCCTTTATCTTAATGACACGTAACCACCCTCGATGTCCGTCGGGATATGATGTACAATAAACTTGCTTCATTTGTTGTGGAAATATGAACAAGTCATACGCTTTGTTGTATCTTCATGATTTCCTAACTTCAACAATCCCATAATTATTGTCTACTTTTGTCCCTTGGTTAGGAGTAGCATTAAACCAGTCATACTTGGAGATAATTAACTTTTTAATGTGCCAATCAATATACTCCAACTCAATAATATAGTTAATATTCCATAAATATCATCCTCTAATTGACTATTGGTACCTCATACAGATACACCATTAATAGAAGATCTCATACCTTCACTTCAAACTAGTGTGTGGAATTTATATTCATTTATAATGTAAATAGGTCATGCTTCAACTTTTCTGCTTTTCCCCCTAAGCCAAACTACCCAAGAGTGGATCTTCAATTTGATTTTCTAGATTTAAAACCTAATGTAACGAATATGAAATTATTTTTAATTATACCATATTACGAGAAAATTAAATAATGTGGAAAGTATGTACCCACATATTCTTTGGACCACTTAATTAGGAAATTTCGAGACAATCTCTTGGTCAGTTTGAGAGTTCGAAATATTGGGAGCAAGCTCTCTTAGAAAATTGGCATTCATACTATCAAGTAAAATAAAAAATTGATTAATCAAAGCACACCGAAGTAGAACTTCATAAGCACGTATAGAGTTATAGTCAACACCAACCTACTCTAAATATGGTTTCACCTCTTCAAAATTCCGAAGAATGGACATAAGAGGATCCTAATCCATCTAAATCAACCCCTAACTAAAAAGAATTCACTTGTAGATCGTCGCGAAGGGCGCAGCGATAAGAAAGGAAAGGATTTAGGGAGTCACCAATCGCTTTATCCATTAAAATGGAATAGTGTAATTGGACACCTAAAACAAAATAGTTTGCGTTTTAGATATTAGGTTCGGGGGTTGATTACGATTAGGGAAGGTATTAACACCCTACATCATCCGTTTAAAAAGCAGTTGACTATTTAATCTAAAGTTATTTGCTAATTTAGTTAAATTGATCTTTTTTTGCAATAATTTGTATAGACAAATGGGATTTGATCCCAAGAAAATATATTTTAGGATTTATTTTTGAAACAATTCTTTTTCAAAAGGTTTCTAACAAAAGAATAAACTGCAATCACAAAGTTGGGGGATAAAAAAATTTGCTCACATATATCTTTTTTTAATTTTTATTATTGAAAATTATTATTATTGGAGTTTTGCAACCGTTATTTTGTCATCGACAAACTTTAAATTTTTTATCTAGAAAGACACACAAGTTAAATCAACTTTTATTATTATTTAAAAAAATATTTGGATTAGGATTATATTAGTATTTTAAGGGTCTCGTCGGCGCTCTTGACAAAACCTTAAGGATGATTGTTACATCAAGAAAATCATAATTGTATCTATCACTTTGGCTAATTATGGGTATTATATATATATATATATATATATATATATATATATATATATATATATATATATATATATATATCATCGAAATTTTAATAAAAAACAATAGACAAAAACGTAATCCTAAAAGAAAATAAAAAATGAACCTATTATAGTATAAAACAAAAATAAAGAAATAAAAGCTCAATTTTAAGACGCGCATAAATACTACACTTGAAATATGAGGCGTAAAAGTCCCTACATGTTTGACCCACGTAATCTTCCTTCCAAGATATGCAAAAGCATAAAGTCTCACGTGCTTAGCCCACTAAAAAAACATTTTACTTAAATGCTCAGGCTCTATACTTAAGTGTTAAGTCCAAACTTCAGAAACCAAATTCTTTACTACTATCCACAACCCTTATACTTAATGTTAAGCACAAGTGTAATGGTTTCTTAATGTGCTCTAAACCTTGAGGATCCATTCTTTATATAGGAGGTGAGGAGAGGCAAGGAGTTTGCTTTCTCCCATGTGAGACTTTAGCTAAGTGAATAAATTTATCCATGTGAGACTATATTTGTTAAAGAGAAAAATGCACATATGTTCCTTCTCTTTTTTATTTTATTTTTCCAGATTTTAGTAAAACAAAATTTAAAAATAAAAAAAGATTAAAAAATTAGAAACTGAGCAAATTAAATCAACATATTAAAAATTAGTATTTATAAAATAAAAGAATGATCGAAACAAAATTAGGTGGTGACATAAACAACAGTCACCGTATTTGACAGTAGAGTATATTCATATTTATATCTCAAATACTTTGTATCTTTTTTATATACACATATTTTAAAAAGATTTAATTGGAGTAAAAAAAATTTAAACTGTCAATCTGTCATAAATTATCATATTAATTATATATAAAATGATTTATGAATTATTGATAGTGTAAAAAACTTTATAATGACAATATATAAAAAAAAAACTCATTTTAAAAATATATCAACAAAACAAACGGACATCAATATGGTGCCCCCATATGAACATGATGATGTTCAGAATTTTTTTTGACCACATTAATACATTTTATGTTTCTAATCTATCCCCTTGTTTCACCCTTTGGATGTTTTTCTTTGTGTGTGTTCCGGTAAAGAAAAAAGTGGCATTTTTTCTTTGTGTTGGAATGCTTCTATATGATACGGTAAAGCTAAGCTCTTTTTACACTTTACATAAGATCATATTTTACAGATTGCTGATTAAAATAAATTATCATTTCAGTCTTCAGATAAAATAAAATCATTGTAGAATGCTTCAGGGTGAGACAATATAATGCCATTGTGCAATAATAGTAATGAATATAACTCAATGCGCATACGGGGACAATAATAATAACTGTATGCATCTAAATCCACAAACCTGGGCAGATGCACACAAATGTAGTTAGTGTATGGACCTGTGTTCTTAATTATTAAAAGAAGACATCTAATTCTCACTAACCTAAAACACTTAAAATAAATGACAAAATTTAGGGGAAAAAATCTTTAATTGCTTGTGATGTCAACTAATGAAAATAATAGACATCCTACTTTTTAGTCATCTCATCAATTTTTTTATTTTTAATAAAATTAAGAAACACATTATAGTTTAATTAAAAATAAACACCATAACCTAAAGAGGGTTGGCCTAGTGAAAGAATGCTAGATCCGCAAGTTAGGCGAATGTGTAGAGAGATATTCTTTAGTAAGAGATTTCTGATTCGATCCTCATTTTGTGCAAAATAAATCCCTTAGGAAGGGACACACCCAAGTTGCTCCAAACATCGGAGTAATGACTCACTTCCTATCATTTTAGCATTTAAAAAAATAAACACCACAATCACTTAAAAAACTTGATAAAGTTTTGTAAACTAAACCAAGACAACTTAAATAATTTGGACTCACTCTCCCAAAACTTGGTTTTTAGTGGCTGGGACAACGAAACCAAAGAGAGGGAGAAAAGGGTCCAGACCAGATAGCCATGGCCCCATTCACAAATGCAGGGGAAAATTAACTGACAGGCCAACCCAGAGGCTCATTATAAAATGAGAAAAGTTTTTTCAACATTATGAAATGGAAATCATATGATATCCTTTTGTTTTTTGGTGTATTTTTGAGATGTGTGTATATCTAAAAAGATTAAAGGCAAGTGAGTGATAGAGATAAACACATATGATATCCCATATGATGTCCAAATTTTAATGTTCCAATAACACAACCATTATAAAATTCATGGAAAAAGGTAGGGATAACATGACAGCAAATTATAATCAACACTCACGCTCCAAGTGAGAAATTGTGCCACATCGCAATTTTCAGTTTCAGTTCCTTCTATCTTTTTTCTGATTATTACACATGAATGTGTGACCATGGACAATTTAGATTAAAGTAAAATTTCCCTGTTTTTCCGTTTGATAAAAAAAAGATTAAAGTAAAATTGGTAATTAGATATGACTAAATCTTTGCCACTCATGTCAAATTTTCAAAATACACTACACTTTAGAAATTCTGATCGGGGAAAATTATAGTAAACTAAAATATAAGTAAAATAATTGGACGAAATTTGATTCTAGAAGATCAATGGATATCAAAAATTGTAATTTCTATCACTTAGAATGACTTGAAGATAAGCTTAGAACATCTCCAATCATAGAATCCAATTTGATTTCTTAACTCTCTTTTAGTGGACCCCACAATGTCACATAGGATTTAATAACTCTCATTAGTTTTCACTCCAATGGTATAACTCAACCTGAAATCTTAACTTACTTTTAGTGATTCTTATTCTCCCTTCTTTCCCTTCTCTCTCTTTTCCTATCCCTTTTTAATTATTTTTTAATCTAAGAACTGAGTACTTATAAAAGAACCCATTTAAGAACCTTACCATCCTATAATGGTGGAATTTCTTATGAATCAATTCTTGGGTTAAGAACTCATTTAAGAACCACCATTGGATATGACTTTATTGTGCCATTGGCTCTCTCCTTGTGCTTCTTGCAACTCCTCTGAAAAATTCTCGTTATATTAGAATGTTTACTTTAGTAGAAGAGTTTAATTGGTATGCACTGTCAGTGTAAAGTTTTTTATATGGACAACCAATCAAAAATCATGGTGTGTGTGACTTTTAAGATAGTTAGGATAAGAGTCAAACATTTTAATTTATATAACAATTTCTGATTAATTATCTATGTAAAAAAATTTTATATTAATAATATATACCAATTAACTTAAAAGAAACCGTAGGCCAACATAAGTAAAGCCACATGACAAAGATTCCATATGAAGATAAAACAACATTAAAAAATGAAGTGCCAGTTAAACTAAAGTCAGCTACGACCAAGAGCCATTTCCTTTTACCAATGATAAAAAAAATCCGATTGGACCGGTGGATTTAATTGACAAACTAATAAATTAGTCATGTGACCTATCTATTCTTTTTCACTTTTATATGAATGGTATGTTTAAATATTTTACGTATGATATAAAGTGAGGCTTTAAAATATTATATAACTAGTAGAATACCCATACAAATGGCTTTAAAATAAACAAACAAAAATCAATCAGGTTCATCGAGTCATAAACATCTTAATTTCATAATAAGGTGAATGCAGGATTCAAAAATTATAAAAAATAAGAGTTAATTTTTTGTTTTAAGAAGTCGATCGAGAATTAATCCTATAATCGTTCCAAATGATCAAATCTTGTAGAAATATATCATGATATTACTTAAAAGCCAAATAATCTAATTAGGATGATTCATGCTATTATTAATTGAATTACAATTAAACTAATGAACCAAACGATATTTTCACCGGCTTTTGTGTTACTTATTATGGGGTTTCCAAGTGACGCGCTAGGAAGTAGGAGGGGAGACATAATTTTCCATGGGACCAACTGCCAAGAAAGACCTATGAGGTTCAGACAAGGTCATTGGTTTTCCACAGCGTTTTCATTTAAAAAAAACATTAATTACACATTTTTAAAAACCACATCATCTCATAAGTATGAGTAGATATCATAAGTAAATATAACATTAAATTAATTATAATTAAATAATAAGAAATTATAGAAAATATGAAATAATGAATGAGTTTATTGTTTTGGTTTCTCAGGTATCCTGCATACAATTACAGATACAAATCTCGATTGAAGAATCGACTTCTTTCAATTAAGTTTTTTTCTTATTCAGGAGTTACGAATTTAACCTCTAACGACTTGCTTAAGAATCATAATTAGTTATCACTCGAATAAACCATATGTTGGTGAATGAGTTTAATTTAGATATATAGGATGAATGTAAAAAATTTAAACTATTAACTAATTAGAGAGCACCATATCTATGACTTTAAGATATAGTTATTACAATAGCCACTTTAATTTTAATAACATAACTTTATTTAACCGTGCATCTTAATTAAATATATAATGTATATGCAAATAAGCATATAATGACATGTAGTGGTGCTCTTTATTTAGAGCTTCCTAGTCATGTCATTACTGCTTGGTTTGTACTTTATCCCTTGTCTTCAAAGGCTCGACACCAGCACAGTCTCTTTTCCCCCACTGTCCTGTCCTCACCTCGTTACTGCCTCCTATGTCTGAATCTGTAACAGTTGTTCATGTTCCCAACTTGTAACACCAAATAACACCCACCACTCGTCCTCTCTATATACTCAGTACCATAAGAATCACACACACAAACACACACCCATCAACAAAGTTTCTCTCTTTTTTTTTTTTTTTCAATAAGAAAAGAAAAAAAACATATCAAGTCTTTGTCTTGTTTCATCTTTCAAAACAAGATGGCATTTTCATCATTCTTTTCCGTCATTAATGCCATAGCAAGATCTCCCACGTTCTTCATTTTCACTTTCGCTGTTGTCCCATGTTTTCCTTCTGCTTCTGGCTTCAATGCCGGTCCTTGTCATCTTCCACAGGCATTGCCTCTTATGGGTTGAAGAATGTGGGCTTCGAGGTTTCAGGAGGTCTTGGAATCTTGTCCTTGAGAGTTTTCGTAAGCTTTTGAGTTTTTTATACAATCTCCTTGGTGGTCGCGATGCAATTAGGTGAGTTCCACTTTGGCATTTCCTTTTGTTTATGCGTTCCTCCCATATTTTCATTTTTAGTATTGTATTGCTGTGTGGTTTTGTGTTTTGATAAATGGATTTATTTATGAATCCATGGATCAATATATAATTACAATATGAGAACCCATCTGAACATTCACCTTTACCATTTGAACTATATATACTATATACCTCTTTTTGGTTATTTGTGTAATGACATCAGCTTAAGAAATTCAGCCAATTCTGTTTTGGTGATTGCCATAATGTATTATTCTTTCAAGTGCTATTACTAGTTCGGGACTTTCATTGTTAATTCTTACTGATATGTGTCGTATTATATTATGGTAATGAATCATGATCCCTGAACTAGCTTGAAGACTTGTGTGAATGTCTCATGTCTTTTGTTACACGAGTGCTGCATATATCCTCTATTCTCTAGAATCCCTTTGGGCTTGATGATGATTATGTAGACTTCCTTGCTTTACTTTCTACTAATAGCAGCAGCAACAAAAACCATGCCTTTTCCCACTAGGTGCGATCGGCTACAGGAATCAAACAACGTCATAATGTTCTATTTTAAATCAAGTCTATAGAGAAACCATTGACCTCTAAATCCTTCTTAACGGTTTTGCCTGTAGTTTTCTCGGTCTCCCTCTACCTCGAGCGGTTGGGTTGTCCTCTATCTGATCTACTCTCCTTATTAGAGATTCTACAAGTCTTCTCCACATATGCCCAAACCACCTAAGGCGAGATTCTACCATCTTTTTTACAATACGTGCTACCTCGACTCTCTCTCTAATGCAATCATTTCTAATCTTATATTGTCTAGCATGTTCACTCCTCCAACGCAACATTTCCATCTCTACTACATTGAGTCTATTCTCTTGTTGACCTTTTATCGCCCAATATTCAATTATATACAACATCGTAGGTCTTATAGCTGTGCGATAAAATTTTCCCCTTAGCTTGAGCGGTACCTTCTTATCATGTATAACACCTGAGGCACTCCATTTCATTCACCCCACTGAATCTTATGATTTACATCTCTCTATATTTTTCCGTCTTTTTCTATGATGGTCCCAAGATATTTAAACCGTGTGACTTTGTAGTATGGTATGGTCACCAACTTTCACCTCTAAGATAGGAGTATTGCATCTCTTGCCAAACTTACATTCCATATACTCCATCTTACTTCTACTTAAACGAAAGTCATGTGTTTCCAAAGCTTGTCTCCACATCTCTGACTTCCCATTTATTTCCTCTCTTGACTCTCCAACTGGGATTATATAATATGCAAAAAGCATGCATCGTGGTACCTACTCTTGAATATGTTGAATAAGCACATCCAAGACAAAGGTACAAATAGAAGCTCAAAGTTGACCCTTGGTGCAATCATATAGTTATAGGAAGTTCTTCCTTGACCCTACCTTGTGTTCTCACACTAGTCATGACCCCCTCATGCATATCCTTGATAGATCGGATATAGATATGAACTCCTTTCTTCTGTAGAGCCCTCCACAATCCTTCTCTTGGCATCCTACCATACGCCTTCTCCAATTCAATGAAAATCGTGTGGAAGTCTTTTTGATCCGATATTGCTCCATCAATTGCCGTAGCAAGTATATTGCTTCCATGGTCGACCTCCCCGGCATAAAACCAAATTGATTTTTGGTAATGCGAGTCTCTTGTCTTATTCTCCGCTCAACTACCCTCTCCCATAGCTTCATAATATGGCTCATGAGTTTAATCCCCCTATAATTTGCGCAATTTTTATATTTCCCTTGTTCTTATAAATAGCGACTAAAGCGTTTCTTCTACATTCAGTCCGGCATTTTCTTAGACATCATAATCTTGTTAAAAAACTTTGTGAGCTAACTAATGTCTTTCTCTCCTAGACTCTTCCATACCTCAACAGGTATTTTATCCGACCTAACTGATTTGCCATTATCCATCCTCCACAAATCTTCTTTTACCTCATGCTCTCAAATTTTACGATAAAAGTATAATTTCCTTCTCTCTAGTGTTTAGCCTATTAGAGCGCGACAAAATTTCATGTCCTTCATTAAATTGCTTGTGAAGTAATTCTTCTATCTTTCCTTGATATCTTGTTCCGTAACCAAGACTTTACTTCTTCCTCCTTAATGCATTTCACTTGGTCCAAGTCTCTTGTCTTTCTTTCCCTACCTTTAGCAAGTCTGTAAATACTTCTTTCTCTATCTGTGGTGCCTAAGGATTGGTATAACTTGTCAAAAGCTTTAGCTCTCGCTTCACCCACCACCTTCTTAGTATCTTTCTTAGCTAACTTTTCTCCCATTTTTCAGCATTTTTACATAAGGTCCATGCTTTATAACATTCCCTTTTTACCTTAACTTTATCTTGCATACTTGCGTCCCACCACCAGGACCCTTTACCCTTAGGTTCAAAGTCTCTTGATTCACCAAGCACCTCTTTTGCTACTTTGTAATCCTGTTGACCATAGTGTCCCCACATATCATTAGCACTTGCTTGTGCCTCCCAAAACCCTTCCTCCAAAATCCTATGTTGAAAGCTCCTATGAATTTCACCATTCAATTGCCACCACTTGATCCTTGAAACCTTGTCTTGGTCTTTTCTCTTTACTCTCCTCTTAACTCTTACATCCATAACCAAGACTCTGTGTTAGGTAGTCAAGCTCTCTCCAGGTATGACTTTGTAATCCATGCAAAGCTTTTTATCTGATTTCCTAATAAAAAAAGAAATCGATTTGAGAGCATTTCACCCACTTTTGTACGTGATAAGAAGCTCCTTCCGCTTCCTAAGGCAAACCCCCGTATCCTCTAGATGTACTCCCCACATGACCATGTAGATCCCCTCCTAGAAAAATCTTTTCTCCTAATGGTGTTCACTGAACTAAACCTTCTAAACCTTTCCAGAATTTTAACTTGTGGTGTTCTACTAACCCTACCTAAGGTGCATAAGCACTAATCACATTAAAAGTATCTTGTTCCACTACAAACTTTAGGGTTATGATCATATCTCCTATCCTTTTTACATCGATAATACCATTCTTCCAATACTTATCTACAGTTATGCCTACCCCATATATCGATTTTACCTCGTCGGTGTACCAAAACTTCAAACCCGAAGTGTCTAATGCCTTTGCCTTTTCTCCCACCCACTTAGTTTCTTGGAGGCACATAAAATTGTTCTTCCTCCTAATAATGGTGTCCACTATTTTCATTTACCTATAAGTGTGCCTACATTCCAAATTCCAATGTGAATCCTACTCTCCTAAACTAGCTTATTTACCCATACCAGTTCACGAAAATGTGGGAACCGTTGCTAATTTTTCACTACATCCAGACGGCGATGTAACGGCTCTTGCTCATTTGACATAGTACTCGAGCCATACAGCATGTTGCTTCTTGACAACGACCTAGCATTATCACTATCCCATTGATGATCCATATCATTTAGATTCGACCAAGTTTTACTTTGACTGTCGACTGCCTAACACAACCCTCTCCTTTAATCCGGGCTGGGACCGGCTATATATAGCTTTGCAACAAAGCACTACAACGTCGATGAAGTGGAGATAAAATTGATTCATATAACCATCGATCCCTTATCTTATATATACAGTTATACTAAACAATCTGATTACAGCACTGCTGTCACTTCACAAGTTGTTGCTGGAGTTGGATATTTTTTCTCTACTATTTTGTTTTTAGGTCACTTAATATATGATAGGATTTTACCACTGAGTATATGAAGGATCAGTTCATAGACTGGTTAAAACTTAAAATGAAATAATTTATTGTTCTGCATTTCTGTTGAGCTGGTTCAAATTCAACTTCACTTCCCCTTGCATCCTCACCTATTTGTTTTCACTGTGTTGTTGAAGGCAACTCTCTTGTCTTAAAGTAATAAAAATGAGATAAGCGGGGAGAGGTAATAATTGCAACCTACAAGAAAAAGGACAAAGATCATATACCAGGGGATATATTTGAAGAGAAAATATATCTAGAGCCTTGACTATTTATTTATTTCCACTCTTGAGGAATATGACTGAAAATATCTCTTTTTATTTTTCTTTATCTGTTATATGTACATTGTTCCATATATAAGAAAAAAGGTATTAATCAGTGTAATGCCTCAAGAATTGAAGCATTGGTATTACACTGCAGAAGTGCACGTTATTGTAAGTGTTCTAAAATGAAGTTTTTCTTTTTATTGTAATTGGGTTGGTGAAGAATATTAAAAAGGTTTGGAGATAAAAATTTCTTTACTTTTAAGGGAATGCTAAATTATTCATTTGATTTGGTGCTTAGCTGTTTGGTCGGCTAATCCGCACAGTTGATTCCCTTTTTTGTGTTCAAGCGATACGCTGAGAAAGGGATTCTGTTTCTCAGCTATGAATTCCTAGACTACTCCAAAGAGCGTTTAGTGTGGAAGGTGAAACTAGAAAACTAAGGTTGCATGAAAACAATAAAGGAAATAAAAGATAAATGTAAAGTCTTGTGTTATTGATTGAGTCTATTTTCATATGAATAATACAACGAGTATTTATAGGCCTAACACTACCCTATTAGCCACTTTGTACAATTGATAATGACCAAGAACAGTAACTACCCACTAATTCAACTCTCACTAACTCCATGGTTATTGTAATGAATAACTACCCACTAATTCAACTCCCACTAACTCCATGGTTATAGTAATGAATAACTACCCACTAATTCAATTAAAAAAAAATCTCCACTTTCATATCACAAGAACTATTTTTTGGTGATAACATATGCCCCCTGCATCTTTTAGCTGACCACAATAAGAGGAAGCTAAAAGATGTATTATGTCAGCCGAATTTCTTTACGCTTGTTGCCTTGAATCTCGTCTAATATGGCTCTGTTGCATATGGACACTTAATCTTCTGAATAACTAGGTTTGCAGATAGTAGACTTACGATACCAGAATAACACTTCTAAATGCCCCCCTCCCTAGCTTCATATAATATAACTGATCTTGGAGACTCCAACATTATAAAGACATTGGGTTTGCAAATAGTAGTTTTATGTTGCCGATTTGGAACAGCTAAATGTCCGTCCACTTTCTCTTTATTCAATTGAGATGCCCTTTTGTTCTCATTTCTTATGCCTCAACTATTTCCATTTACTCTTTGAAATGGTAAGCCAAACACTAAAACCATATTCGAGAATGTAGCTAGAAATAAATTTGTATCAACCATTGTTTCAGTTACACCTTTATCAGCTAACTTGGATCTTTCATCCTTCAAAGCCTCTTGGACAACATTTTCCTCAAAATTTCGGCTGCTATGACATTAGTTGTCTAATCACCAAGATTCCTATATTGAGTCCTGCTGACAGCCGATTGATTAGATGAGGTGGGTGGAAATGGATTCTATTGTTGCCTCCCAACATAATCATCAGGTGCCCCGATACAAAATTTCTTGAGGAGTAATTGAACCCATTTGAACATAAGGTGGTTGTTTTGGAGTTAGCCAATATATTGGTTGATTAGCCAAGGTAGGTGGAATAGTATTCCATGGTTGCTCCCCCATATAATCACCAGGTAGCTATCTATATTCCTCCAACGCCTTGAGCTTGATAAACAATAGGTACTTGATTGGTGGCCTATATAGTCGTGCCATAAGCGGCAGTATTTGGCATAACACACGACATTTGAATCTGTCCTACCGCATTATTAACCCTATCATTCACCACTATTTGCCACCCTGGGTTAGTAGTAGCCAACGTATTCGGCTGAACCGGTGGTAAAGGTCTTGCCTGAATAGAGTTTGACTGAACATGTGGTAAAGGTTCTGCCTGAACATGTGGTTGCTCTTGTTGTGGTGCTTCAATTGTGAACAATGTGTTCACCTTCACAGTCCCACTAGGCGTGCCATTTAGTGCTTAGCCGTTTGGTAAGCTAATTCGGGCAGTTGATTCCCCTTTTTGTGTTCAGGCTATATGCTGAGAAAGAGACTCTGTTACTCAGCTATGGTTTATAGACTACTCCAGAGAGCGTCTAGTGTAGAAGGTGAAACTTGAAAACTAAGTTTGCATGAAAGCGATAAACGAAATCGATAAAGAAAATTAAAGATAAATGTGCGATTTGTGTTATTGATTGAGTCTATTTTCATATGAATAATACAACAAGTATTTATAGGCCTAACATTACCCCTATCAGCCACTTTGTCACAATTGATAATGAACAACAACAGTAACTACCCACTAACTCCATGGTTGTAGTCATGAAATATAACTACCCACTAATTCAACTCCTACTAACTCCATGGTTATAGTTATGAATAACTACCCACTAATTCAATTAAAAAAAAAATCACATTCCTATCACAAGAATTATTTTTTGGTGATAACAATTTGTACAGACAGATTTATCTGATACATAGCCTTATTGATCATGTGAATCAGGTTTTCTGCAAAATGGATTGGATTCATCTCCAGGGAAAAGTGTGGATGGAAGTTTCAGGAAGTCTAGCTCTGGTTCGTATTGATGTCTTCCTTTGTTTAATTTTTCTCTAGAATTGGGGATATTTACTGAGTATCCAATTCTTTATCCCCTCACATTCAGTTTCTAATTATTGGCTTATTGTCTTCATGAAAAGTGATCTGTTCATGTTGAAGCAACTATACAGGAGATGATGCTGCCTACATAGTTGTAAATTTGAATGAAATAATGAAGTGTATGGTTGAAAACTCTTGACAAATATGGAAAGAAAATTCTGTTGATACACAAGCTTGGAGTAGTTAGTGCACACCCCCAAGTACATTGTGACATAGGTTTAGTATCCTTACGCAACAATTTTTATGCTTTTTATGGAATGTGTTCATCGAAATTTCTTTGCTCTGAGGCTTCATTAAATTTCTACGCGATGTAATGAATAGAGTATCATTCAAGTCATGCCTGGAGGCTCCTGCCATGTTTTTCTTGTTTTTTGGTTCTGCTTTGTCCGCCTTTGGTTTCTTATAATTATCATGTTTTCATGCCTGTAAGTAGTTTTTTTTGGTGAAGATGCCTGTAAGTAGTAGTCCCCCCCCCCCTCCCTCTTATTTGCTAATATATAGTTGTAACTATTTCTTATGATATAACATTGTTTGCTACATTGCAGTTATTTCTGCTAGTAGTGTCTCTGGGGCCTCAGAATTGAGCAAGTTTGTTCCTATTTCTAGAAGAGTGTTAAAAGGGCTGAAGGACTATGGAAGGAAACTGGTTGACCTGGAGTTATTCACACAATATCTTGAAGAGTGGGTCTTGGAGAATCTAAACTGTGATTCAGAAGATGGAAAGCGAAGTTTTAGTTCTCCCTTCACAACTGATGAGTTACGCAAGCTTGATTTGGCATTGGAGGGAGTTCCATTCCAGCAACTGGTCCGTATGCCAATCTTCTCTGAAGTTTGCCATGATCTTATAGAAGATCAGTATATTGCAGCAGAAGATTTCCTTCATGCCATTATCATTGGTCTCTGGCGTACATTTTGGCATAAAAGTGGACCACTGCCATTATGTGTGTCCTGCCCTTCTCATCTTGGTTCAAGGTTCTGCAGTGTTGGAAGGGCAATATCAAGGGGCAGGCTGAGGGAAATGCGTGGTTTGGCTCTAATGTTGAAAACTGGGACTGATTCAAAATTTAAATGGGATCAAGTGGTAGAATTTGCCTTATTCAAGCCAGAAGTAATGTTGGACAATGTTCTTAGAGTATCGGCGAGCACTATTTGTGAAGCTCTCTTTTATGGTTTCCATGCTCTTGTTTCAAGAAGTTTGAGCAAGATTAGTTCTGTCAACAGTGACTCTGTCTTCCTTCTTGTTCTAGATTCCAAGTGTGGAGCAGTGATGAAGTTCAGTGGTGACCTTGGCAAACTTGATTTGTTGAACTCAAGCAATCCTTATCTGTCTGTGGCTGAATGGATCAAAACATATGCTGAAATTGGTGTCACCAAGGTGGAACCTATATGGAACCAGTTGGGAAATGCAAACTGGGGGGATATAGGAACTCTGCAGGTACTATTGGCAACTTTTTACTCCATTGCTCAATGGAATGGACCACCACGAAAGTCAGTGGCCTCATTAATCTCTGATCACAGCCTTCGCCTTCAGAAGCGCAGGATGGAATGCTGCATCAATGAGACTGAAAATGCACTGGATCCTTATCAAGGAGTATCTGACCATCAAGCAGGAGAGATTGTTGAACTTGACCAAAATGGATTATTTTGCGAAAAGCGAGCATCGCGTCTGAAGCTCAAGCATAGTGACATATTAGTCCTGGATGATCCACAGCAGGGACAGAAAAGTTTCCAAATTCATGAATCTCTAGTAGGAGGGAACTATTATCTCTATAGTGCTGTCTGTCTTGATCAACCCTCAGAGTTGTTTACTTTATATGTTGGTGCTCATCCATCTAGACTTGAGCCTTCTTGGGAGGATATGAGCCTTTGGTATCAAGTACAACGTCAAACAAAAGTTCTAAACATTCTTAGGAATCAAGGAATCATGAGCAAACATTTACCTGAAATTGTTGCCTCTGGTAGGATTTTACATTCTGGTCCCTGCAAGAAAGAGAGCCCTGGGGGAAGATGTGATCATCCTTGGTGTGGAACTCCAATACTGGTGACATCTCCAGTAGGAGAGCCACTTTCATCTGTAGTAGCTGATGAGGGATCATTTTCTTCTGATGAAGCGAGTCGCTTATGCCACGACTGTCTAGTTGCTCTTAGAAGTGCTGCCATGGCTAATGTCCAGCATGGTGATATTTGTCCTGAGAACATAATACGTGTCGTCGAAAAACAAGGTGTCCGAAACCGATTTATGTATCTCCCCATATCTTGGGGGCGTGCTGTGTTGGAAGATAGGGACAGCCCTGCCATAAATTTGCAGTTCTCATCATCTCATGCACTTCAGCATGGGAAGCTTTGTCCATCATCTGATGCTGAAAGCATTGTTTACCTCCTCTATTTTATTTGTGGAGGAACTATGAGGCAACAAGATTCTATTGAATCTGCTTTACAATGGAGAGAGAAAAGCTGGGCTAAGCGTTTGTTTCAGCAACATCTTGGCCAGGTTTCTGCTCTGTTGAAAGCATTTGCTGATTATGTGGATAGCCTTTGTGGAACACCATACACTATTGACTATGATATATGGTTGAAAAGGTTGAACAAGGCTGTGGAAGGCTCGTCTGATAAAGGTAAAATGATTGAAGAAGGAGCCATAACATTGAGATTAGAGGATGCTGCTGAGTCTTCAGGAGCTTCTGGCCCTTGATTTGATGCTGGAGGTTTTTTTGGTGCTTTATTTTTTGTAGATTACAGTTGGGGAATTCAAATGCATTCTATTTGTAGGACTTCAGGTTCTTAGCATTATTATTTTGGTTTCTTCTTCCGCAAGGTATATTTTGGAGTGGTTACTGGTTTTTTGTCTGATTAAAATTTACTAACAAAATTCATGAGTGTTTCAAGAACTCACTGTACGCTGAACTGCCCTCAACACATCTTGCTTGCAACTTGAAAGCAACTTGAAAGCGTCTATTGAACTTGATAAATCAAGAGGTTAAAGCTACTAAGCTAGTGTATTTTGTACACTTGAAGGCTTTAGCTTTTACCTTGTGAAGTTATTGCCTTCATTTTTTTAACATGTTGATAATGATTAATATAAAAATCTTCTAAATTGTTTATAGGAGCAAGTAATATATACTATTTTTGGTACATGCGAAGCTACAAAGGAATTTACAATGTTCTATTTCCCCCACCCCACCCAATATGACGACTATTTGGAGGTTATGTGAGAAGAAGAAAAGTTGTGTATAGTTATATATTACTTTTTTGTCAAAAAAAAAAGTTATATAATGATGGATCCAGAAATTTTGGTTACTAGCGATAAGAAAATAATCTATAAATATTTTTTCAAAAGGAAAATATTATATATATGCACAAGCAATAAATAATATAAAATATATAAGATAGTCTAATTTCAATATGAAACTTACGTCAATAGATGAGAAATGAGAAGCAATTATATCCGGTGTCCTTAACACAAAATACATGATCTCATGACAAAAAATTAGAAGATACCTAAGTTTTTGCAAATTACAGTTGCCCTTTACACATTTTCATTTTCTAAAACATGCAAACAAATTTAAAATTAACATGAGCTATAATTGGTTATTTTTTAGTTGGAAACACAACTTCAAAAATGAAAGCGAAAGACCATAGCTACCAATGAGCAAAAATGAAAGCAAAAGACTAGAAAGCAAAATCGAAAGCAAAGTAAACAAAATCTCTTTTGACTTCTAGTATTCCTTTTTCATTTATATTCGGAGTAAACTAATTCTTAAATTCAAATAAAAAAATTAGTGGGTAGGATACAACTAACAAGATGAGAGGTCATAATTTAATAGGTGGGGCAACATCTAATGTTTTATGGAGACAAAAAAATTACTAAATGTATTAATGTAAAAAAAAATTCTTGTGGGAGGAATTGCCCCCAAAGCCTTCTACATACATCCGTCCCTGGTTAGATGACCCTTTTCTTCATTTATAAATACCAGGGTTGTTTTTCAGATCATGAGATATTCTTATAAGTTTGATCTATTTAAATTTAAATTGCTTATGGGACTAATTTTGGTTCAGCCATTTTAACACAAGGAATATGTAGTTTCCCTAAACAGTTACTCTCTTCAGATTTGAAATTGCGTGCTCATCTCAGGAGGAATTTTGTGAGTTAAATACCAGAGTTTTAAGTGTATGTTTTAATTATGTCAATTTCTTTTTTCTCAACAAATACTAGGATTTAATATCAGCCATGTAATTCTTTGTCAACTTCAGGCTGAAAGGCACGAGGAAAAGAAGGTTATTGAGATGTGAGGTGCACTTGGTTATAATCACGCTGGGGTATTTTTTTAATTGATAAATCAAAATGTATTATAAAGGAATATAAGGGTTACTCCAACCCATATACATCAAGCTCAGTAAACCAACCATAACAAACCCAAATATTACATGCTCACCCTATACAAGTATAGGCAAGCTCTTCAAACACAATTACATCTCATTTACAGCTGCATACAAGCATACAACAGAACACCAGAACCAGTACAGTTAGGGGGGAATAGGTTAGGTAGCTCGTTAGGAACATATGGCCTAGCCTATTTAAAGCCTAGTTTGACCTAGCCTATTTAACAAAAAGGTAGGTCAAGGCTTTTTAGAAAGCCTATATAGCTAAAGAGGTCAGGTTAAGGCTTTAAAAAAAAAACCCTATTAGACCTATCAGGACAGCCTATTTAACACACACATATATATAACACTATAATATATTATTTATAATATCTATAACATTTGAAAGTAAAGGCATATTGGCCTATTTAAATATAGAGGTTTACTTGCATATTTATTTGTAAAGGCCTAACAACCTATTTATCAATATAGGTTTATCAATCTCTTTATCATTAGAGGCTTACATGCCTATTTATAAGTAAAGACATATGACCTATTTATAGGTGGATGCATATTTAAAGGTCTTGTTGAAAAATAAGCTTTTAAATAGGCTTATAGGTCAGACCAGGTTTTGAAGTAGACTAAATCAGGCCTTAGAAAATGGCTTATATTAGGCTAATAGATCAGGCTCGGACATTTAAATTGAAATACAAGTCAAGCTCAAGCATGTTAGAGCCCAAATGTTGTTTGAAATGCCTTTTACCATCATCTTGCAGTACTACAGTAAGCTCAAACCATTTGTTAACCAGCTGCCAAATGTGATATGCGAACCTACATGTGAAAAAAAATGTGTCCAGTTGTCTCTAGATCAACGTGTCCTCATTGATCAACTTCTTCTTTTTGAGTAAGTTACTCTTGGAAGATATCCTATCTAGTATCATCTTCCATGCAAAAGCTAGCCGGCCGTAAGAGTGGACGAGTAAGAATATAGGAAGGAATCCTACGTAATTTTTATATTTTGGTCAATAAACTCCAAAATACATAGGATATTTATACAACAGATTAATAAATTTTACACATTCTACTCTCACTAATTATTTTGGTAGAAACTTAACCCTTGATAATTAACAATAATAATATATCATTTTAACTACATCACGCCAATAATATAATTCTTTCTAATAACACGTAACTCACTCTTATTTAGTATCTAGAGGAGGATTTTTCCTAAGTGCGACCAAGTGTAGAATATTAGGCTTCCAGGATTAACCTTTATAGCATATTTAATCATAATTACTAGATAAATCTCCGTAACTTTCACAACTCACAATAGCCACCATACCCAAGATCACATAACCATCAAAGCCCTATTTAACTTCAAATTATTATTTTTATTTAACACCCCCTTCTATTTTGAAGTCCTTTTCATTCCAAGCTTTGCTTGCAATCTTAAAACAATCTTCAAATTTGAGAGGGGAGCAGTTTGATCTTTAGTCTTCACATACTTCAGTTTCACTTTTTGTTGAGGCAGTCTTATTTTTCTGGAGCACAAATTTGATTCTAATTGCTTCATGATCTTTGTGGATTAGCCATTTAATACATGTGTTCCATAAATTTATATATCATTAATCAGATGTTAAAAGATAGTGTGACATGATAATTTTGGTTTTCTATGTGTCTGCCGGATACCCTCACACCCCACTTGCCTCCAAAATTTGTTTGTATGGATATCTATGCTGCCCATGGAACCCTCACAGAAAACAATTACCAATCACCCTATCCTCCTCCTCTTACTCATTCCCTTGTTTCTTCTATCCACCACACTCTGTTCATCTATCACAACCCATGGAACCCTCACAGAAGCAGAAGCCACATACATCAAAAGACGCCAACTTCTCTACTACAGAGACGAATTCGGAGACAGAGGAGAAAACATCACAGTTGACCCATCTCTCGTCTTCGAAAACAACCGAATCAGAAATGCTTACATAGCTTTACAAGCTTGGAAACAAGCCATTTTCTCTGATCCTCACAACCTAACCCTAGATTGGGTAGGATCCGATGTGTGCAACTACACCGGGGTTTTCTGTGCACCCGCATTAGATAACCCTAAGATTCGCACCGTCGCCGGAATCGACCTCAACCACGGCGACATTGCCGGTTATCTCCCGGAGGAGCTCGGTCTTCTCGTCGATCTCGCGCTGTTCCACATCAACACTAACCGTTTCTGCCGAACGGTTCCGAGAAAGTTCGAGAAGCTGAAGATTCTGTTCGAGTTGGATCTAAGCAACAAATAACCGTCATGTACAGAGGTCTGATATCCATGCCACACAGCCCACAACTGAGGATTGCAGTTCCACACATGAATTGGGATACCAGGTCCATTGTCATGTAATTGGTCTGCAGGTCTAACATTAGCCCATTTGCTTATAATCCAGCCCACGCACAAAATTAGTTAAATTACATTTACAAAGTCATCCCCTTCCTGATTTACAGTAAAACATTTTTAAAAAATCATTTTAATTAAAAGTGTCGTTTCCCTGGTCTCTAAGTTTTTATTTAAAAGGCCAAAGAGTAATGACAGTTTGTACATATTTACACCCAAGATATTTTTTCATATACTATCATATATACA
Organism: Ammopiptanthus mongolicus; assembly: GCA_039655645.1. Lineage (NCBI taxonomy): Eukaryota > Viridiplantae > Streptophyta > Magnoliopsida > Fabales > Fabaceae > Ammopiptanthus > Ammopiptanthus mongolicus. The sequence continues at coordinate 24,513,425 of CM077345.1, read as the reverse complement.
ACCAATTAAATAACACTTGGTCTTTTGTAACTTTCATATGCTGTCATTTCTGATTTTTTTTTTTTTTTTTAAGTTATAGGGAGAATCTATTGACTTTAAGGAGAAAAAAAGATGGTAACATAGAAGATCAAACCCACACCACATAACCATAACTCAGGAGTCATGAGTCATGACAGTGCAAAAGGATAACTAAGGCAAGGAAGGGCAGTTGCTCCCCAAAATTTCCTTCCCAAGTATGCGTATATACTATAAATAGCACCTCTCAATTGTTCTCTACGAGGAGGGTGGGTGTTCCAGATGATGGGGTATTATGAGCCTGTTTGATAAGGTACTTCAACGAGTTTATAGCAGATAGCTTGTAACAGATGAGAAAGTAGTCCCGTTTGGTAAGCGCATCTATCACGAGCTTATAGCGTTTTTTCACGAGCTTATAGCGTTTTTTTCAGACGCTACTTAAAGTAGCGTTTGAGCTTATAGCGTTTCATTTTTCTTTCCACTTTTATTTTTATTATCTTCATTTAATTCTACCTTTATTCTCTTTTCTCTCTTTTATGTAAAATCATTAATGAAGATGTCATTTTATATTTTTCAGCTAGTTCAACCGCTAGTTTTTCCAAACACTTTCACATAAAATAAGCTAGTTTATCTGCTATCCGCTATCAGCTATCTCATCCGCTATCTGCTATTAGCTAACTTATCCGCTAACAGCTAATTTTACCAAACAGGCTCTAAAACTGCTTAGATGAACTTGTTCTAGCTAAATTCCTTTCCATATACCATCGAGCGTTGTGTAGAATTAGATATATGAATAAAGCGACGCCACCATATCTCATTAGAAATCGAATTTTCATATACCATTCCAAAGTTAAAAATAGACATAACTTCCTGTTGCACCTCTTTAAAACCAACAAGGATCGGCACGGCTGATAGATAACTGGGTTACTCAATATGTTGTTAAGGATTTGATTCTTGCCGTACGTATGAAAAAGATTTTATTGGGAGAGACTGTACCTGCATTTGTGATCTCTCCGCCTAAAGAGTGGTTACCTATTAACAAGGCCCAACACCTTTGATTCACAAAAGAAAAAAAAAATAGACAACTTCGTTCTTTTAGACTCGTCTTTCTTTTTAGAATTAACTGAGTGTTAGCATAAATTCAATGTTCTTACTTCTTAGTTGTTACCCTAAACAGTAGCACGAGTTAGTTCGAAAGAAAATAGGTACCATATGTATGAACAACGTGGATTGCGTGTATTTTTTTAATTAAATTATTTAACTAAAATATAAAAAAAAACGGAAAAATCCTAATATTATTATAAGTATTTTTATTTTATTTTTATTTTTTTATACCCTTCTTCAATTTTCTATTGTCGTTGACAAATCTGCTTGTACTCATCGAATAATGGTGCCTTTTCCGATACCCCCAATAATTTTTGGGTAAAAGTTACACGATCCAACCAGAATGTGACACCTCAATTAAATGAGTCATGTTAGTAAGTCAAGTCAAACGGTTTTCACTATCTGATTGGACAACAGAGGCAGGGTAAAGTTATCTTTGGAGTACCGAAGAATTTACCTTGAATAATACATCACTTGATGTATCTCTATCTTTAATTTTCATTATCAATTTCACAATGATATTTTGCTTCCCCAATTAGATTTTTTCCAAGAAACCATCTTCAACTGAGATTTCATTTATATTTAGCCCAAAACATGGATTTCGCATTTTGTTATTTTATTTTCAAAAAAATTGAAGTCTAACTTTGTCACTATTCGTCATAAATATCAAAGAAATTAAGTACGAGTTCAAGTATGTTCTATTAATTGGTGAATGTTTTAATTTCGGTCGTAATATGCAAGTATCTTTTTCCTTTTCAGAAATCCTTTCTTCCTAGAGGCCCACTCAAACTCACTGCTCCTTCTTCCACCCTCCCCCGCTGAAGGAGAGTCACATCACTTCCTTTCACGACCAGATGAGTGTGTGCTAGCTTTTCATTGCACTTACCTTATTAAATGTTGAAAGAGTCAATATTTCTTTACTCAAGAATAATACAAATCTCAAGGTTTCAAAACTCTAAGCTCTAGTCTAATGGGTAAAATACTGAAGAAGATGCTCCCCCAGCTCCTAGCTGGAGTGTGGCTTTTATAACCTCTTTAAGCGTGTGAAGGTGGTTACGTTGGGCATGAGGGACATGCGCGAGTCGTGCAGGTTGTGGGGCCCAAGCTGTTAGCCAAATATCCGGGCTCGTGGAGTATTATCTGTCGCATGCTCTTTTCGTTATGCCACGTGGTAGGCCTTCTAGATGCATCTTCCATAATCCCGAGATGGGTCAATGAGGCAGGTCGGGTTCTGGTGAGCTGAGCTCCTAAGTCAGGCTTTCTATCACAGGTCGGTCTTCTGGTGTAAAGGTCGTTTGCCTTGGGTCTATTGGGTTGAGGCCAAGTCTCTTCATTTGGGGCCTTTGCTTATTGGGCCCGGACCGAATCCGGGAGGAGCAGGAGTTCCCAAAGCCTTGAGCTGAGTTTCAACGAAAAAGCTTTGCGCGAGTTCTTTACTTGCATGAGTGTTATAGGTTTCTTTGTGACCCAATTTTGCCAAATCGGCCGTCTTTTCGTTGCATGTGTCATTTCTATCCTCCCCGTTCACCGCGCGTTGTTTCGCTCCTTTCAAGGCAACCTTGAGCCGTCATGTCATTTATGGCACGCGTCTCCAAGTGGCGCCTCCTCGATTCCCTCAATTAATCGCGACCGTTGGATCTGGATGAGAAGTGACTTCTACTTTTCCCTCTCTGCCTCTATTTAAACTTCGGTTCCTCTTTTCCCTCTTCTTCTTCAGTTCCAGCCCCTCCACTCTCGCAAGGTTCTTCCCTAACCGCTCTACGCATTTTCCTTCTTCCTTTTTGATTGTTCATCTTCATTCGTCTTCCCTAGGTACGTTATTATCCATTCGTGCTCTATTTTCTTTGATTTGCTCTCCTTTTTGTTGTTCCTTCTCCTTACTAAATTTATGTTGCTTACCCATTCGTCTTGTTTGCTAGACACAGCATTACTAAAGGTATTGGGTAAAGATAGTGTTTGTTCAACGAAATGCTATTACAGGTTTATATATAAATAACGTTTCCTCAGTGAAGCACTATTATAAGCTTCCATGCATTTTCTAAAATAGCTTCCTCCTGAAACCGCTACTAAGTGTCCATTATTAAATCCCAAATCTGGCATAGTGAATCTATGCTGCTTTTCAGAAGTAGAGCAAGCTATCGGAACAAACATGCTTCAACGAAATTAAGCATTTAATGCTTCATCAGAATAGATATATTTATCACCATTGTAAAGAAGATATGTGAGAACATGTTCAAAGGCTTGAAGGCTATAAATACTTGGAGATTTCAGAAGAAAGCAACTACAACGTACACACAGGCTTTCAAACATCTTTCAAGCAAAAGAAAAATTCTTTCTAGCAATCTTATTGTGCTTTAACTTTCATATTACTCTCTGTGTAGAGTTTGATTTAGAGTTGAGCTTAAATCTTTACATTCTTACACATAGTGAGTTGATTCAGTTTATACCAAAAACACTCTTTATTATACTGAGTTGAGTCCGAAAAGGTTTGTCTGTAAAAGAATATATGGGTTACTTGAATGCCAAGAATAATTGTTATACCTGAAGAGGTCGTGAATTTTTGTAAGTTTCTAAGTATTTAGTGAAAAATCCTTCAAATCAAAGGGACTGCAACTCTTTGGTTAAGAGTGAATCAGGATAAATTTCTTGTGTGCATCTCTTTCTCCTTTATCTCTTGTAATTATTTTAATTTTCACTAACTTTGGGGATTAATGCAATTGCTAATATTTAACTTTTTTCAACAGTTTTTTTAAACACTTTATACATAAGTCAACGTTTTCTTAGAAACTTTCTTTGAAACCAATTCTCATCGTTTATCTTAAACGCTTCTTTATGTCCAATCTGTTTTGCGGAATGTTTTCTAAAAAGTTAAGAAACACAATTCAACCCCCTTCTTATGTTTCACTTGTTTACTTCAGTGTAATGATATATGGTTGTGTGATATTATCTCATGGTTGTTACTTGGTAGTTATGTGTTTGCATTTTTGGATCATTTGAATATTTAGTCACCGGCGTGGAAAATGAATGTCATGCCATTGGAGGTGCATATTTGCATTTAGATGGATTGGATTTAGTATTGCATTTTTTTTTTTTGATAAGTAGTTATTTTATTAATCAATAAAGTCCTGAGAAACTTTAGCATCATAGTGCAAGCTCTCCCCACCTTCTAGGAAGGGTTGGAAAGCTGCACACCCAATCATGTGCTCCAAGTTCAGGCAAAAAGAAGAGTACAAAACACCTGTGAAATACAGTTATTACACCTTTGCATCTAATAGACTCTAAGCCCCACTCTGGCATCACAAGACCACCAGCCCACATACATCCTTCCCCAGGCATAAGTAAAAGGGCCTCGTTAATACCTTCTGATGCAAAACTCTTCTTAGGGATAAAATCATCAAGAAGGAAAAAGAGTACCTCTATTTCAAATGCTCGCCAATACTTTTACAGGTTCAATACAAACATCCAATACAAAAGAAAGCAATCAGCAAGCAGATACAAAATCCCAACCACAATACATGGCTAGGCACCTAGAACCAGCTCAAATTACATATGAAATACAACAGTAGATACAGAGTTCTTTGATCTTTCCAAGTCTTTTGTTGCATCGCTCCAAAGGATCATCACCCCTTTATGATTGAGTTGGTTGCTGCTAACCGCTCCTTCTTGCTTAGATAAACTTGAAAAATCTCCCATTTTTAGCACATGTAAAAGAAAGAATAACCTAATCAAAATTATTACACAATAAAATTTTTTTAAGTTATCCTTGTGGGCTTAGATATATAGTTCTCCCTTTTCCATTTATGTCTGTCATAACCTTTGAGACCTTTCACAACCATCTAGCCCATCTCCCTTCCATTTGGAAGCCTTCCTTTGCTAGTGAGTCAGCTACTTCATTTGCCTCTCTATTTCTATGATGGAATTCCACTTTTAGAATATTTAGCATATTCTGTAATTTATTAGAGAGGAATCTCAAGCTCCAAGGGCAACTATCCTTTTGTTTTACCCAAGATAGTGCAATTCTTGAGTCTGATTCAATAATGATCTCCTTTTCTGCAATCCAACTTTGCTGTAGGGATAACTTTAGAGCAAAGACAATTGCCATAAATTCCGCCTCATTGGAATCTCTAATTCCAACTGAGTTTGCAAATTTTGCTTTTGTTATGCCATTTTCATCTCTAAGGATCCCTCCAATTCCTGCTGCACCCAGTTTTCCCTTTGAAGATCCATCAACATTCCATTTTAGTTTATTTGGTGTGCGTGGCTGCCAGTTAATTTGGGATCTAGGTCTCCTATACTTTTTCCATAATCTTACACCATCAAGCTGTGTGACTATTTGTTCCGGGTTGAAAGGACAAGTTTTCTCCCATCCTTTCAACCAGTGACCAAGCCTTATTTTGATGAGGTAGTGAAATTGTCCCCAATCAATCTTTTCCTTTTCAAAAACTACTTGATTTCTTTGGTGCTAAATGGACCAAGTCACTACAAAGAAGAGAGAGATCCAAAGTTTCTTTGAAAAACTCTGTTGAACATATCCTTCCAATACTCAAACCATTAATTGTGCAGGTTCACTTGCCATTATCATTTGTGCACTCCACCAATTCATGCATTCTTTTCCAACTGTAAGGGCAGTACAAGAACAAATGATTGATTGTTTCCTCTTCAGACTCACAGGGTATTCACGAAAACTTTGGCAGCTGATCTGGTTCTCAACAGTGGCTATCTGTGGTTTAATGTATTTTTTGATGATAGTATAAACTTTTGCTGGTTTTTAAGTTGTGGTACGTTGATTTCAAGGGGGTTTTAAATAATTTGATCTATTGCGTTAGAGTACCCCTTATCCTCTTGTTTAATATAAATGTTTGCTTATAAAAAAAAGAGGTTTAATGAATATTTTGGTCTCTGCCAATAGGACAAAATTTGGTTTTAGTCCCTCCAAAAAAAAATTTTAGGTTTTGGTCCCTAAACGTTTTAAAACTTTGAAATTCGTCCCTGCCGTTAGAGTACCTCTGTTAAGTGATGACGTGACATATAGAGTGTCACGTCATCAGTATCACGTGTACAAAAATATTAATTTTCAATTTCACAAAAAAATTTAAAGAAGTTTTGGTCCCTTCAAAGTTCACAAATTTTGGTTTTAGTCCCTGTAAAAATAATATTCTTAAGATTTCGTCCTTGTAATCTCAATTTTTTTGTAAATAGTCCCTATCTTGTGGGATGTGTATCTTCTTCTATACTTGTCCTAATTGAGTGAAACCATATTAGAATTAAAGCTAACATCCTCATCTAAATCTGGTAAAATTATTAGAAATTTTAGATGTACGAATTGTTTCTAGTAACATCTAGAACACTGCTGGATTTCTGCAAAATTTGGTTGCTAACAACCTGTAATTTGTATCGCATAACTTCCAGTATATGTATACAAATTGAGCGAAATTGTTGCAACATCCAATTTTTGGACGTGGCACCAACATGGTGTTCCGTTTGCCATGTCTGCAATGAACAGAGAGAGGTAATGGTAGGGATTATTTACAAAAAATTTAAGATTACAGAGACAAAATTCTAAAAAAAATTTTATCGGGACTAAAACCAAAATTGATGAACTTTGCAGAGACAAAAAATTTATTTAAATTTTTTGACTTAAAAATTAATATTTTTGTACACGTGCTACCGATGACGTGGCACTCTATCTGCCATGTCATCAATTAACAGAAGTACCCTAATGTTAGGGACGAATTTCAAAGTTTTAAAACGTTTAGGGACCAAAAGCTAAGAATTTTTTTTGGAGGGACTAAAACCAAATCTTACCTTATTTGCGGGGACCAAAATCTTCATTAAACGAAAAGAAAATATTGAATGGTAGTGTTACAGAAGTGGAAGCTTTGAAGAAACATTGTCGAACGACAGTAAATTGTATCATGGGCATTTGCTTCTTAGATCACCTATGAAGCCCGAATATGTAATACGATACAATACAGATATGGGGATAAGACCATTTTTTTGAAACTAAGGATATGATACGGCCGGGATACGTTAACAAAAATTTATAAAAAAAATTATATAGATGTTGTATACTTGTAAATACTCGAACCAGAACCATCGGAGATGCTGGGTACCGTCGGACAAGAACCGCCAGAGAACGTGAACGCAGACACGCTGGAAAGAGTTTTGAGAGAAACTCGTTTAGTCGTCTGATAGTCGAGTCGTTTACTCATTTAGAAATGAAAGGTTAGAAAGAGTATATTTGACGGTGGCATAAGCCGAAAGGGTTTAGAAAATGTTTAAAATGTTTTAATATTATTGTTTTTTAAATAAAAAATATTCTATAATTTTAAAAAAGCATAAAATGCTTCAGCCTATATCAAAAAAAAAATAAAAAAAATGCTTCCACCGTTAACAAGCCTTGTCCAGCCATGTCCGAAAAATAAAAAATAATTGAAAAAAATTCGAACACTCCTAGGATATATATCGGGGTGTATCCAGGGAGTATCGGTGTCCGATACACGTATGACACCAATTTTTTTTCATTTTTGAAGTATTCGGACTTAATATAGCAGTTCACACAATTTGTATTAATAAATGTTTTCAATGAAGAATATGTATGACAAACTTTGCATTAATACTATGATTGTCAGGCTGATGGTTGTTGCGCATTATTATTTGGTAAATTGATATTTGAAATGTTTTTTTTTTTTATATGTTAGTCTAATTTCAGCAACACTTTAAAAAACGGGTCACTTTCATATTTCCGTCTTCAAATAACAAAACAATCTTCAGCCATTGAAGTTATTTCTACAAATATCATTTTTGAATCACCGACAGGATCTGTTGTGCATAGAAAACGCACCAACTTCTTACTCTGCGTACAACCGTAAATGCCTCAAATTGATTAACTATAGTGCTATATAAGAACAAGCTGAATACTTCTGTTCAACTCAACGTGACAAACCGCATATAATAGAGTATGGAGAAAGACCAAACTACAATAATCGTAGAGAGAGGGGGAGAGAGTTTTACACTTTTGCTAGCGTGGAACTGTTGAAGCGTCACATGGGAGGTGAAAACGAAAGAATTAGGTGCCAGTAACGTGCGACTTTTCTTTCCCAGACCTTCCAGAACACATCCTCCCTCGTGCCTTGCTTTGCTGCCTTACGATGAATGCATCTACTTTCTGACGTGGCACCATCTATCACCAATTACATATATTCTACTTCGGCCTCAAACAATGAGTTGATATTCATTTAGCCTCCCTTTGATATATGGAAATTTTGGATTAGTTTATAAATATAAAATAATATATTTATGATAAGTATAATAAAATGAGAATTTTATTAAATTAATTTGGATAAAAGAGAAAAAAATTGATAAATTATAAGCTAAATAAATTAACATATGATAAAAAGTTATAAGTTAAAGATAAACTTATTTATCAAATATCTCTATTTTGGTCAAACAAACTTATAAGGTAGTCAAATAAGCTATAAAATAGCTTATTGGACTTGTCAGACGGAGCCTTACTACTGTTGGATATAGTGTTTGATAATGATTTTAGATAGAATTGATTTTATAAAATTGATTTAAATACAATTGAGTTTGAAGTGAATTGATTTATATTTAGATATTTTATTTTGAAAAGAAATTTGATATAAAACTAAGTGTAATTTTTTTAATCTTAAAACAGATATTATTTTAAATTGCTTCAAGTAAAATCGATTCTGAAATGCACATAATCAAACATCGTCAAATAGGATCAAAGATATGTTTGACCATTCCAGACATGAATTTGTAGGTTACCATGGAACCAAACAGGTCACAAACTTTAATTTGTGAGCATTTTTTATTACAAAGAAATTTATAAGTCCATATTATAGAAACTCATTTGCAAAATCTACTGATCAGTTGTTACAATAAATTTGTCATATACTTACAGATATTTTTAGTGACAGTCGTTAAAATTGTAGGTATATGTATTAGTGTCAATCAAACTGTAAGTAAAGGTAGATAGATCATAGGTAAAGTCTATTAACAGTCAAATATAACTGTAGATAAAAATATATGGATCGTAGATAAAATTTATAGTGACAATCATTTCTCATTGTTATTCATCACTCATAATAGATGATTGAATCGATCATAGATGAATATAAGTTTTATATATATTTATAAATTTTAAATATATAATGATAGATAAAAATCTATCATTAAATGATAAATTTCTTATAGTGAGCATTTCTTCTTCCATAACTCTATATATTAGAAACATGGAATTATGTTAACTAAAACATGGAATTATTTGAGTATTAAAAAGAAAACGAAAAGTGTAAACCAAAAAAGAAAAAAAAAAAAAAAAGGAAAGCTTAATTGATAATGCAATCGGAGAAATAAAAAACAAGAGGAAAGGGAAAGAGAGAAACAAGAATTTATGAGGATTCAGAAAAGACAAAGGGGTGGGTGTGGTAGCTGACGTCACCACCATCTACCTACCAAAACTGCTCAATGTTCCGTGTTCCTTCTTTTGTTCCTGTCATTGTCCTGTTGGGCCCACTTACCACCAAACACCTTCTTTATCTATCTATCTCTACAGTCACACGCCATTTTCTGTGTTCTTCTTGTATTTATTCTGTTTATCCGTTTTCCCTATATTTTTTTAAATTTCGTTATTCAAATATTCATAAGTAGACATTTATATGACATCTTATTTATATTATATATAATATATAATATATTTATTCTAATTTTTTTATGTACAATATATGATAACTAATTATACTTACTTAAAAAGATAATATCTTTCAGGAAAAAAACGATAATATCTTATTAGGTATCAAATTTGACTGGAGGTTGATATGATAATTAGGATGATAGAATTAAGGAGTTAAATAATAAAAGGAGAGCTTTAATTCTCACTCATTAATATTTCTAGCAAATTTAATAAATATTAATATTTATCTATAAAAAAATATTGAATTAAATTATTAATAAAAAATTAGTTTTATTATTTTCTCTGGTCTTCTCTTGTGAATATTTGCTAACATTCTCCCCAACCACAATCCTCCCTATCAGCCATATAAATTATTTAAATATTGTTAAAAAAAAGTTTCAGTTTTCCATGCATGCTTGATTAAGATTTTGAATCATCCATACGTGATTTTAGGAATTGTGAAAATAATTTGATAATTTTGAAAGTATTTATTTAAAAAATTGCATAAAAAATGATTTTAGATTAGGAAGAATTGACTTTTAAAAAAACGAGAATTCCTAACCTTTTTATTGATAACAATTGATTATAGGTGTATGATCATAAAATTCGTTATATTTACTTTCAAAAGGGAAGGAGTTGAATTATTATATTTTTTTAAAAGGATAATTCAGTTATTAATGCTTCTAACACATATCGTTCAAAAACATTAAACAAATAGAGTACATTATATAATTAATATTTAGTAAATTCATTAAAAAAAAAATAAACACACCATTATATTGCTTATTAAAAAATGTCAAAAGATTAACCTTATAAATCAGGATAAGTGCGATGAATCGATCAATTTTATGATTTAAACTCTCTTTGTCATCGTATTTCGTACGTTTAGTTTTTCTTTTTAATTAATAAGAAAATCATCCGCTGAATAATTAGTTCTAGAACATTTAATTCGAGTATTATCTATTTCCAATTACCTAACCTGTTTTATATGTGAAATGTTAACAATATACTTTCTAACATTCTCTTTTTAATATATACTCTCTTATTGGTTAAAATTCATGTGGGTCATACATAATTCAAGTTGGACCCACATGAATTATTGAAATCCATTTGAATTTTAACCAATAGAAGAGAATGTATTGAAATGAGAGTGTTAAAGAATATATTAATAGCACTCCTAGTTTTATATATGTTGCTTGAGTTTTGGAATGATCAAATTCGGATTAATAATTTAATATACATCGTTAACAATTTCGTTTCTAGAAGATGGGGAAAACTTCAAAATCTCAATTTTTTTTAAAAGTCTTCATTTTTCTTTTCTTTAAGGTTTGGGCTTTCTGATTCACTTCGCTAAGAGGGACTTTAACTTTGATTTTTGTTTTAGTTATGTATATGTATATGTATTCCTAAGTTGACCAAAGTTTAACTGATCAAAAAAAAAAAAAGTTGACCAAAGTTTTAATTATAAAACAATCATTGTAATAACATTATACTATATACGGGCCGTTTTCCAAGCCTACGTACAAAGATTTTCTTCTGTTTTGAAAAACTGCAATTAACTCTTCCAATTTTGAATATTTACTTACATACGATGATAAAAACAATGAATTAGAGTCCAAATTACTTTTCTTTCTCATTGATATATAAAAATTTAAAACGTTCTCAGATACAACTCGAGCGTATTAAAATGGTGGGATATTACGTTGAGTATCAAGGTTTGATCATGGAATTTTTATCGTCCCCTTTCCCTTAGGTCCCCTAAGGTATACTTTGTGATCGGACCTCCCTAAGGATAAAAGATAAATAAATAAAATTTAAAACATCATCAGCATCACATTTATACCGAGACTTTATGACGTGGATCGATTTGTTTAAGAAAATTTACATTTAATCCAAATTTGTCATTTGTACAAATTATAGACTTAAAGATGTGGATCGATCTGTTTAAGAAAATTTACATTTAATCCAAATTTGTTATTTGTAAAAACTGACCCCTATCACAATTTTTTTTGTTATAAACAAAAGTATATTGATGATATCACTAGCTAGAAATGCTATAACCCATATACATGTTGACCAAAAGAACAAACCTAGGTAAATAAAATACCGCTTCTATCAAAAGATCACAGTATTATCTTTACACAAGGCTAAAAGTCCTATGCCTAACAGTGGAATAAAAAACAAAGTCTTGCATCATATGTTGTCTTCATAGGTTATAAAATCCCAAATATTTAAAAATACTTTACTTCATAGGTTATAAAAACTTTTTTTTTTGTTTAAAGAGAGACTCATAATAGACCTTATAAGGGGGAGATGGAAGTAGAGAATGAGAAATAGGCGGAGCGCACTGCTGTGGTTTGAATCCACTCATTCACAATCATCGTGCCGCAGCTACCAACTAAACTGACTTAAGGGGATTAGGTTAAAAAAAACTTTACACCTCTAAAACTCTCATCTTTGGTAAAATAGAAGGCACATAAGTTTTAAAATAATTAGATGCAAAACCCATGTATATAAAAATGGATGCAAAATTCATGTATAAAAAAAATAGATGCAAAACCTTTTAGCACATAAAATATGACACTAGATTTTCACAAAACAAAAGATCTTTTAAAAATGACAATAACTGAGAGTGTGTTTGGAAGAGTTTCTAGAGAGCTTATTTAGGTTTATCAGAATAACATATGGAAATCAACTTATGCAAATAGTTTATGAAAATAGTTTATGATCTTCCTATAAGTTCATTTTAACTAATTTTCATAAGTTTTTCGGATAAGCTTATGAAAATAAGATGTTTTTTATCTTATTTGAAAAAAACTTCTATATTGAATAAGCGCTTAATTAAGCTGCTTACCCAAACGGACCCTAAATAATTCTTTAAAAAAACAAATTAATAGAACTGTTGTTAAGATCACAGTGAGCAATGGTATATCGAAGACCAAGAAGATCAGTGTGCCATTAATTTGTCTCACTTGATACATCTCCTATATATATATATAAATAAATAAAAAGGAGAGTTACTCCAAGAGTAACTTTAAGAGAGTTACTCTCAATCTCATTCATCTATTTATTCTAATCCAACAAAGGTCATGTGATTTCCTTAATGAATTAATATAGATCCATTATATTAGAATAAATGGATGGATGATATTGGTAATTCTCTTAAAGTTACTCTTGGAGTAACTTCATCACTTCATATATATATATATATATATATATATATATATATATATATATATATATAGTGAATTCTCCGACACCCCAAGGATAATTTTACTCATCCTAGGTGGTCCAATCAGATGGTGAGAATGATATGACTTGATTCACTAATATGACTCATTTAATTGAGGTGTCACATTCTGTTTGGGTAGGGTAACTTTTACCCTAAAATTATTAAAGGTACGAGAGAAGGCATACATATATATATATATATATATATATATATATATATATATATATATATATATATATAATATATTCAGATATTTATATAATTTATCAAATCAAAAGTAGATACCTCCTTACATATTCATTTCGAAAACAAATCTACTGTAGAAAAGTCTTATTATTCGTTTTTTTTAATAAACTTATTATTCGTTAAAGATGCGAAATAAATGCATGGACAATCGTTGAAGAAATTATTATCATGTAAGAGTTTGATTGTCTTAGATTCTGCAAAGGTAAAATTGGGAGAAAGCTCCTCTCATATATCTTTCAAAATAATTATCTCGAGAAGCTTTATCTTCACGTTTGCTTTGAAAATAATATAAACCAAACAGACACTAAATTAATTTAATTTAATTAGTCTATTTTTTTTCCTACTGTTTAATCGGTCTATTTTGCAAAGGCCAAGCAGGCAACGTATGTATAACCATGACTTTTAAACATTAACGGAATGGTATAGTTTGTTCAACACCCAATTTCAAAACAAAATTATGTGCCATTAATTGTTATTATTAACCACTAACATGTGATTGGTCCGAATAATAATTGATTCAGACCTCTTAATTAAGTAATTGATCAGAGACTTGGTCCTTGATTTTTGTTTATGGAGTAAATCTAGTTAAAAAATATCGACTCTTAAATATCATCCAGTATCTCATGAAATTAATGTCTACAGTTACGCACGTAAATACCCGGGAAAAAAAAAAAATCTTACCACCAACAATTTCAAATTTGAAGTTATGGTATGTTACTATTACTTTGCAGTCGTAGGTAATTCAAAAATATACATAACGTACACCATGAAAGGGCAGAGACAAGAGGTGCTGGCCAGCTAGTCATTTAAAAATTGTTAAGTATTGGACTTTTAGCAAATCAGTGGTCATCAGGAGTATATATCAATGATAAGGGAATTTTAATGGTAAAAGATGCCTAGGTATTCGTTATTTAATGGTATATATCAATGATAAGTTATTAAGTATTTATTGAATATTAATTTTATGATAAATATTTAAAAATAATTAATTATCAATAAAACTGATCTAAATGTATTCGTAATTAAATACAATCAATTACTAATAAAATAATTAACAACTCACTCTAAATAATATAAATATATATTCTTTAAAAAGAAAAATAGTAGTAGTACAGTAGAATTCCCCACGTATAAGAAACTTTGTCAAGTAGTCCAGTGTTCCCATATTGTCTTCTTCCGGTGACACAGTAATTGGTAGGTTTGCATTCAAAAGCTGTCTCCTACCGAAACGCTCAAAAATCAATCGGATTTATATAGGGCCTCGCTACTTGCTTGACCAGTGACCATGCACTGTCACTGCCACTGGTCAGTTTTGTGCCTATCTCAAACTTACGGTAATTTACCAAACATAGTTATTACTATCTAACAACTCATTACTGACCCTCCAGTAGTGGTACGCTTGCAATATTCAATTTTTACCCAATAATAACTGGTTACGAGTTTAATTATTAATGGCTCATTCTAAGCCGATAGCAATCGTAACCAAGAAGAGAAAGCAATCCAACATTGACCATTACAATGTTATTATAATAGATTAATAGATAATATATAACATATGTTACACTTGGAAGCGCGTAGAAGAGGATTAAAATGACCTCAAAAGACAAACTTAAGTCTAATTACTTATAGAAAAATGCTAACTCGTTAAAGAATTAAAACGTTAAGATTTCATTAGAAAATGATGGAATCAATGTATTGAGAAATGTAAATTTTTATTTTTCAATGAAATCTTATTTATTTTTAATTCCTTAATTAATGTTTTAATAATATTAATTAACAAGACCGTGACTTATATCTTTTAGATGCATTTGACTAAATAACTTAATTAAATATTTGTTTAATAAGTTTATTGAAATAAGATAAAAAAAATTAAAATGATTATTCATTAATTTCATCAGCTATTTTTAAAGTTTATTTTATAAATTATTCTCATAAGTCCAAATAAACTTTTTGTAGTCTCTTTCAAATGTCTTCCTTTTTTTTGTGCTACCAAATGTCTTCTGAATATGCAGTATTTACCTAAGTTTTGTTCTTAATTAATAAAACAATCTTTTTGATTATTCAAATTATAGTTATTCTTCACTTCATGTTTAAGAATTCAATTTAATATGATAAATAAAATGATTAACAATAAACTGAAAATTTTAAATATTTTGAAACAAAAAAATTATCTGAAAACTTCTCAAAGTTTTGGAATTCTAAAACTACTTCCATGTTAACCAAGAGCAGTCACAACATTACATATAACTGCCATCATAACCAATTAACTCTATAACTTGTAAGGCACTCTAAAAACTCATGGGTCGGTAAAATCTATACAGATCATTATCGGTGGCAGTTGTAGCAGTAACTGTAGTAGTAGTAGTAGCAGCAGCAGTACCCATGGCTTTGCAGCTACATGCTTGGTTGCTTTGAAACCCTAGACCGTAACAAAGGCACACACCTTTGCCAGTAACGTTATTGTTCCCATTATACCACTTGTACAAAACATGTGGTTCTTGTTGTTGTAGTTGTTGTTTCAACTTGTTGTTGCTGTTGTCTAGATTCATGGTATTGGGTGGATTAGAGGGAAGGCCAATAGAAAGGTCCAAGTTGATTTGATGATGAGGATGATACACTAAATATTCCTCTGTGGTAACGCCACTGCTGCTATTTGAATCTTCAGTAGCACCACCAATCACGTCGGTTCCAATCTTTGTAGTGACATAGCCACTCACCAACTGAAAATTGTTGTTGTTGTTGTTGTTGTTGTTGTTATTGTTATGGTTGTTGCTGCTAATGCTATCTTTGTTCATTTTCTGGTTGCTTGTGGTGACCACGGTATTATTAGAAGGTGAAACTGTGGTGGCGGTGGCGGTGTCAGGTGAAGTGGCCGCGCCGTTGAGTGGTCGATGGGTTTGTGGGTCGATTCCGCGGCTATAGAGTTTTCTCTTGATGTGTGTGTTCCAATAGTTCTTGATCTCATTATCGGTTCTTCCAGGTAACCTTGCAGCTATTAGAGACCATCTGAAAAATCATACAACCATTTTCAAAATTTCTCATTAGAAAAAGAGGGAAATTAAATTAAAATAAGAAGATGTGATGAGGATGAAGAACACACTAGCTAGTATAAGGTGGTTCAATGTTGAGAATACTTCAATGAAATTTTATAACTTGGGAAAAAACAACAATCATATAAATCAAATCATTATTTTAATTTCCACTATATATATATTATATGATATGATATGATGTGACAGTTAAGAGATGGGGGGGGGGGGATTGTGTTCATACTTGTTTCCAAGTAAGCTATGGAGGTTAATGATAAGCTCATCTTCTTCTTCAGTGAAGTTTCCTCTCTTGAGATCAGGTCTAAGGTAATTTATCCATCTGAGTCTGCAACTCTTGCCACATCTAAGCAAGCCTGTGTGTCCATCATTAATTTAATTAATAAAAGACTATGATCATAAATGATAGGAACTAGGAAGTTTAATTTACATTTAATTTATTTGTTGTAGGTAGAAGAAGGATGGGGGAAATTATAACTTACCGGCAGCTTTGGGAAGAGATCTCCAACACCCTTCCCCGTGAATCTTGATGTAGTTGATGAGGCGCTCATCTTCTTCTTTGGTCCAAGCTCCTTTGTTTGTGTGCTCTTTCTCACAACAAGGAGATCTACCCATTATGGTTTGCT
Organism: Ammopiptanthus mongolicus; assembly: GCA_039655645.1. Classification (NCBI taxonomy): domain Eukaryota; kingdom Viridiplantae; phylum Streptophyta; class Magnoliopsida; order Fabales; family Fabaceae; genus Ammopiptanthus; species Ammopiptanthus mongolicus. Next base: position 24,496,457 of record CM077345.1, on the reverse strand, counting down.
CAAAAGAAAGAAAGAAAGAAAGAAAGAGAGAGAGAGAGAGAGGATATTAAAGAGAGAGTAAGAGGGAGAGGGGAGTGAGATTTGTGTGGGATATATGAGGGGCGAATGGAACCTGGAAAGTAGTTGAAGGACAAAAGAGGGTAGAAGGGAAGGAATATAAATGGGAGGTTGTGGAGAGCAGGAAGAGGTGCAATTGACTCGGGGACCTTCTTTCTCTCAGAAGTAATGCGAGTTAGAGCATTTGACCAAGTTGGTGAGAAAGACGAGTGGTTACAATTAAGTTAGTGCTGGATTTGGTTAGGTAGCTCTACTTTTCATGTTTCTCAACTTCCTTTTTTTCTATTGCCTCCCTCCACCCCTTTTTATTTCCACCTCCGGGCCTTTTCCTTCTTGTATCGATACTTTCACCTCTATACCTGTGTATAACAATAGTATTATTTTTGGACTCAAAAGAGTGTCCCACATCCAAATTATTTTTCAAAATTATCCTTTTACTGAATAAATACTGCTGTCCGTCATGTTGTCCAACAATTTTAAATTTTAGCTAATTTAGAAAGGGACACACGGCACTCATGAGGGAGAAGTTAAATATTGTAGTTCTCAGTAGAGAAGTAGAGATTAATTGTTATGCATCTGATTTACGAGATTGATGTTAAAAATAATATTACCATACTCGGCTTGGTAGAGTTAATAGCTTAACTCTTCCTTAAGGAAAATGACGTAAATTCGATTTCTGAAGTAGTCAATTTGGGAGGCAATCCAATTCCATGTGTAAAAAAATTGGGTGTCCGTCGCTGCCGAATCGGGGATTAATCTCATAGCCGGTCCAAAGAGTCGAAGCTATGAGGACATCCCAGTGGACCTAATGGGAAGTCAAATGTCCTAATTACGGTGGGTTCCGAACTAAAATAAAAATAACATTGCGACATTATTCATAGACATATGTAAATATATATTTTTTTGTATAAAATATATGATAAATATAATTTGGCCTTCTGAATTATAGATCACATGCGACCTAGTTCCTAATATTTAAAAACATGTATTTCGATTTTTAACGTTCATAAAATATGCAAATTCACCCTTCTATTACTTTTTTTTGTCAAATACCAACGAAAGTTGACACGTGAGTGCCATGTCAAATTTCATGGATCATTTTGGAATATTGATAATGTGGGGGACTAAGTTGATACTACCCTACAATTTCAAGGACCAAATTGAATATTTACTCGATTTTAAATATCAGGAAATAAGTCGCACATGATCTATCGTTCAAGGAAGTAAACTGTCTTTCCATTTAACAAGGGTAAGGGCATTTTCGTTCATGTTCTGGTTATGTGCTACTAATTATGTCATTATAAGAAAATTTCATACTATCAACGGCTAATTACCGACAGCTTCAAGACATCGTCGAGAATTCAGTAATTACCAACTGATTATCGATGGAAAAAGACTTCGGTAAGAGCTTTAAATATTACTAACATAATTATCGATGGAACAACTGTTGACAAAATTACTCTGGGCTACCCCGTTGGTACCAATGATAGTATGTTGGGCTCCCTCAAGTTGAATTCATATTGCGTATTTACCAACGGCAAAAGTCGTCGGTGATTAGACCGATATGGAAAAATCGTTGGTAATTCCACTAGTAACTACTTATGGGAAGTCGTTGGTAATGTGACTATTTGAATCGCAAACACTTGTACACCATTATGGCTTAGCTATCGATAATGTATTGATAGCAAAATACTTGAATCACAAACACTTGTAACAATGATGACTTAACTATCGATAACGTTTTGATCACCTTTACTGGCGGTTGTTCCGTCGAATATACAACTGTTTGTATTATGAGACATCCAATTTCAATCTGTGTTACAGACGGCTTAGTCGTTACCAATAGTGTTTTACAGTGACTATCGACTTGGACGTTGATAGAACCCTTGATAATATCTAATTAAATTTAGGGCACGAGATCTCCCCTTTCACTTTCCCTTTCCCACTTTCTCTCATTTTCCAGCGAGAGACCGCCGGCTCTCTTCCCTTTCCTTTTCTTCCTCTTCCCTTCTCATTCCCTTTCCTCCTTCCTCTTCCCATTTCCAGCATGAGACACCACCGCCGCGAGACACTTATGCCCTCTTCCTTTCTTTTCTCCTCTTCATGTCACTTGAAGCACCACCTCTCTCCTTTCGTAGTTTATTCCTTTACGATCGGTGTTTCTAGGGCTTCCACGACCACACTTAACCAGTTTTGCCTCTGTGATTGCCGGTAAGTGTTGCATTCAAAACACACTTAAGGGAAGTGTACCCTGTCGTAGAAGTAATATAGGACGGAAGTCCAAATATCATACCCAAGAGATTAATTATGATAACCAAGTGATAAAGCAGGTACTGGAATAGGGAAATCCTTATGCTATTCAGACTTAACAAAATACTTAATAATATAAAGATGATGATATAGCAGTAGCAAATGATAATAAACGAGATAAAGAGAGTTAAGAGATCAAGAGTAAAAGAGCCTAGAGTCTGGTTTCACTTATACTTTCGATACCCTCCCAAATCTTAGTTCTATCTGATTTCAATATTCCCTTCTCCGATTACTAGCCCCTCTAACTATTACAATCTTGTGGTTGTCATCACTGATATTCTATTCCTCGAACGGACTTCCTATGTCAGGCAGCAGTTGTGAATGACATGGAAAGCATAAAGAACTGAGAAGTTTAAATATCCGGAAGGTAATAATTGCAGTTCGGTTGCTGGTCAATTAATTATCCTCGTTTATCATATAGATCTACCAATTTAATTGAGTTTGATAGCCAAAATATCAATCAATTGATTAAGAGCATGTAAAGGGTAGCTAATCCTAAACATGGAATGAGGAGCAATAAGATAAATCTAATTAGATAGTAACTTCGAAACCAAACAGAATTCAAATTAAGGCTAAGATATAGCAAAAAGGGTTTCTACTAACACAAGATACACCACAACTTTAGTGGTGAATTTAGCTACTCATAGTAATAGAGAAAACCAAAGTCAACAAAGGGAAACGCATCCTGAAGAATTGAAGAAGGAGAAGTGGTCTCCAACTTAATCTTTAGGTGCTAATCCTACTCTAGAAATCAAAACTACAAAAGCTATAAACTAGAAAGCTAAAACAAAGAGTATAGTACTCAAAGAATAAAAGATTAGATGATGAGATTGTTCAAAAGATATCTTAGAGTGGCACAGAGGACCTCTATTTATAACAAAATATGAGAACATGATCCTAAATTAGGTCTTCTGCGCCGCCAGCACGGGCGTGCTACAAATCGGCACGGCCGTGCTCTTCACTATCTCAGATCGTGCTCAAATATGCAAGGATGTACCAACTTCGCAAGTCAGCGTTCTATTGCACGGGCTTCAGCACGGATGTGCTCACCTTCTTGCACGGTCGTGCTCTTCGCGATTGAGATCGTGCTCGCTTTAGTTAGGCCTTTCTTCACTTTGGCACAGGCGTGCTGCTGTTTGACACGGCCGTGCTAAATCTTCAGAGGTTAGCTTTAAGTCTTTTTGTAAGGCTTTGTTTAGATGGATGGCTTGGAGGGCTTGCACGGGCGTGCTCATGTCTAGCACGACCGTGCTTATCCTCAGAGCTTCAGTATGAGCACGGCCGTGCTTATTCTCAAAGCTTCAGTATTCTGTCCATTTTAGCTCTAAAACCTTCACTTTTCTTCATAAGTTCATCAAATTGCCTATAAACGTCAATTTTGCCAAAACTTAAGTAAAAAGGGTGAAATGCAATAATATTTATCATGAAATACATCACAATTCAACCCAAATACCCCCTATAAAATACACAAAATTGAGGTTTATTTGTCAGTGTGATGCCCACAAAACTTAATCTCACTCTCTCTGATACCTTAATCATGCAGATAAAGCTCAGAAGAAACTTAAGCAAATAAACAGTTAATACAGTCCAATTACACATCAGAGTTTCGCCTGGAAGCCATGGCGTAAAAACATCAACAACAAAACAGATGCCCCACTGGCCGTGGTACAACTCACAAGGGACTCAACGATACCTTAAGGGTCTTTCTCTGCTCAATGAGCATTGACGTCAAACTTGTTCACGATGGGAGTCTCGTCTCTACTCAGCTTCACCCGTTGCAGCTCTCTCATCAACCAATCAACACCTCCGCCTTCGGATCCCGACCTGAACAACGACATGCATGTAACACATAGGGAAGCATGCACAGGAGGTAAGAAACGCTACAATATCATGAAAAAGGGATATCACGTAGCATATAACACATCAGCATGCACAACAGCAAGCACAACCGGCAAGCACATTCATCTCTCGAGTTCTTCACAACAGTCAACCTCCAAGCTGTCACAACTAGGGATCACCGCTTACTCTAGACGCATAACTGAGTCTACATCATTGGCGAATTCTACAACGCACACTCTTACCATGGGAATACAACAGTCAACTTCCAACTGTGAGGAATGACAATCCAATCTCTAACTGCGAGGGTGGATGTTCACCAGGTAAGAATGGCTCGTCAACCTCATGTGACAGTTACTTAAACTGTTGTTGCAACCGTACACACGGCTCCCTGTACACAACCACTCAAACGGTTGTTGCAGCTAATCATGCAGCCCCTTGTGACAACCACTCAAACGGCTGTTGCAGTTGTTCACAAGTTCCGACCTCGTGTGATAACTGCTCAAACGGCTGTTGCAGTAAATCCCGCGGCTTTCCACCACAACAATGCAAATGCTATGATTATGCACCAATCATCTCAACAACGTCTTAACAACAACTTATCCAACGTCTCAAGGTCCACATCCTCTAACTATGAGGATGTCGCTCTCCAACTATGAGAGCCACCTTCAACTTAGATCAACTGGCTTACAACATCGACTACGAATCCAGTAATGCCAACTTCTCTATCCTTCTAACAACACATCAACCGTCTCCACAGTCAATCAAGATCACATCAATCACAATCACATCAACATATCATAGTATAGCAGCATATCATCATTGTAGGCATACCGACTAGCAATTAAGCATGTTATCACAACTAGTATCTCATCTAACATGTTATCATGTACGACATCATTTACTCATGTTATTAATTACCACAGATAGACATACATGCTCAATCAATAGATATCCCAGCTCGATCTTACGACGATAGCCCAAAGTAGGCTAAACCTAGGGTTTAGGTACTATATCAGGGCTCAGCCACTAGTAGGATTTGAGGAGCCCTACACATATTAACAACTATATACTACGTCTACGATTCCCAGATATATGTGGTTTCTTCCTCCTCACCTGGTGATTCGTTCCAAAATGCTCCTGTACCAACGGACAACCCTGACCCTCGATCTCACGAACACCCCGAACACTCCTACGACCACCACGAGCACAACACCACCACCACGAGTTCGCAGCTGCCACCACCTCCTCTCGCAGCTAAGGTTCCTTTTTTAGCCACGAGCACCACTGCGTCCTCGAACTTTTCACTAACCACGAGAACAACATGCAAGCAGCAGTATTAACCCTATGGCAACCCCAGACCAAGAAAGATTCGAGGGAAAGCTCGAAGAACTCGAAGAACACCGAGGTTGACGTGCTAGAGATTCGAGCTTACCTTCGATGAATCGAGAAGCCAACCGATGGAACTTGTAGTACTCGAAGTCCTGATCACAACGGTATAGTCAGAATCTCGATCCGAAGCTCCGAAGCTTCTCAAACTCAAGCTTTCTCTCTCTAACTCTCTGGAGTCTCTCTCTAGGTGCAGAGAACGTCCAAGACTTCAACTTTTCGTGCAAAATGAGGAAATGAAAGTGGAAACACCACTTAAGGTTCCTGCTATCCACGCTTAAGCGTGGATCACTTTGCACGCTTGAGCGTTCCCACGTCCTAGCGTGGGCTCCCTCCACGCTTGAGCGTGGAGCCTCGTCCACACCGCCTTCACCTTGGCCTGCCACGTGCTCTAAACGCGTCAAAACTCAGAACAGCTGGCATCGCACTCATAACGCTTGAGCGTGCAAGCTCCCAATGTCCAAGCGTTGCCACGCTTGAGCGTGGAGTCCTCGCTCTGCTCAGCTGGGAAGGAATCTCCAGCCTTCTGATCTCCCCCGCTTTCTCGTGTTACGCCTTAAGCATTTCCAACTCGATTCAAGCCTAGTTCTAAACATCCAACTAGACTTATAACCAACACACAACCCAACACACACCTACGCAAAAACCTGATTAAGATTATCCATCTTAATTAGGGTTACCGAAAACAGGGATGTTACAGTAAGCGCTCTCCTCTCTCTTTCTATCTTTATCTCTTGTCTATCGATTTCCCTGATGATGTAGAAAAATTGAGAATACTAGGGTATGACATCAAACAGAAAGCAAAGTTGTACATTATACACTGACATTAAAATATATTTTTGTACTGTCAAATATAGTTTGATTGATGTTTGTTATGTTTTCCATTCTTGCACCACTTGTTTCTGATAATAAAACATAATGGCAAATTATGTTATATCTTCTAGTTGATAATTCAATTTATTTGGGAATGAAGTGAATGAGTTTTTTTTTTTTTTTTTTATTGTTAACATCTTCAGTATGAATTGGAACGACTTCACTACGCCAGATTCAGGATTTAATAACGCACACATAATAGCGGTTTCGGGAGAAAACACTCTTAAAAAATGTGCGGAAGTATTTAATAGCGTTGTCTTGAGGAAACGCTATTAACATATAAACCTTTAGTAGTGTTTCACCGTGTAAACGCTATCTTTACCTTATACCCTATTTTGGAAAGAAAAAAACGTTCTTTACCCTATACCCTATTAATAGAGCTTAACAGGGGAAATACTATCATAATAGACGCTTTTAATAGCGTTTAATAGGGCAAACGTTATGGAAGTGGTAACTATCATATCGCTAGAATGAGGAAATGCTATTTTTCCCTTGTATTAAAACTACACTATCTCGGTGACCAACTCTCTGCTTGTAGTCGTTGGGCGTTGGCACAATTCATAGAAGTACAATAAACTTTTGGCACAAAAAAATCGATATTCAACTTTCAATGCATAGAAAATTGTCCGTAATCAATTCCACCTTAATAGCTATTGAACAAATCCTTTTGCATGAAAGTAAACCCAAGAAATAGGATTATCTACTGAACTTTCTCATAGACAACTGTACTTTCTCCAAGAGCTGCATTAGCCTCTTTAAGAACTTTAACAATATCATGACAGACATCAAGAAGATATGTGAATGCCCTGGTCTCACTATGGGCTATCAAATGTCCACATGATACGTATGAGACCACTATGAGGAGTATATTATTGGACGTATGGAAGGCTACTTGAAGACAACACTTGATTCTTTCTCCAAGAAGGCGCCCAAGAAATGAAAGGGGAAGGGAGATTTGACATATTGAAGGGATACAACAGCCTGCAATAACTGAAGTGTCTTCTTTATCTCTTCAAACTTCATTCCATGTATATTGTAGCAAATATTAGTTTAAGAATACCTTGCATCAACATGCTGCTGAAAAGAATACCCAATAATATTGTATTCAATTTTTTATTGTCACTGTAAACTCAATAATGTATTGTATTCGATCAATAATATTGTATTTGTTTGCAAAAAAATAATAATAATATTGTATTCAATTTTTTATTGCTGGTTTAAATAGCGCTTATTGAAGGAAGCACTATTATACGGTCAATCATTAATAACGTTTCGTTTAGAAAGCGCTATTAAATAACAACTATAATAGCGCCTATTTGAAGAAGTGTTGTCATTTCCCTATTTTTAAAATTGAAACCTTTCTCTATGAGCACACTCTCACACTTCAAACTTCAAATTACTGCTTCTGCTTCCCTATTAGTTTAATATAGGCAAAATAGGTTGATTGGTCCTATATGTTTTTTTTTTTTTTTTTTTTACTTTTTACATCGATCCTATAAGTTTTATTTTTTTTTGGTCCTACACGTTATGTTCTGTTTCCATGTTAGTCATTTTCGTCAATTTCGACCTTTCGGCATCAGATCAAAAGCCACATGTCGAATTAACGTGATAACCATATCAGGTCAAAACTGACGACGTTAGGTTGAAATTGACGAAAATGACTAACATGAAAACGGAACATAGCATCTACAATTTGAAAAAAATAAAACTTATAGGACCGATATAAAAAGTAAAAAAACATATACGACTGATCAACCTATTTGCCAGTGCCGTACTAATTCGATAAACTGTCACATGTCATTGAAATCATTGAAGTCGAACATATGGTAAAGAAGTAGATATACTGCCAATCTGTCATCAATTCAGGTGCTTATGGCTGAAGATGACGAAAAGGATGATACAATAGAAGAAAATGAAGAGCCAAAATTTGCTGCTGATGAAGACGATGAGAATATCTCAAATTATGAATAAAGTTTAGTTCATATGATTGAATTTCGATATATGTATTTTAAATTTTAATTTGATTATAGAAATGTTTTAGATAATGATTATTGTTCCTTATTGAGTTATAATTATTGAGTTAAAATTATTGTTCCTAATATTACTTTTCTATATAGGCCTAAAATCAAGAGGAGAAGACGCTTGGGATAACCTCATCAAGGATAACTTTCAGACCAAAGGCTCAAAGCAGCTCTCCGAGCTGGATGCTTTAGGATGCCCATGAGGACGGTGCACATCCCAAATGGATAGAAGAGGACCCTTGGGATGCCTTGTGTCGGTATTGGGCTTTACTTGCTTTTAAGAATGTGTCAAACCAGACAAAACAGAACAGGGCATCAGAAAAAGTTGGGACCTTGCACATAGGTGTTTCCATCAGCACTTTGGACTTCGCTCTTCGGATGGTTTGTTCATAAATGTATTCCTTCAATATTCATTTTGAATTTAGTTTTTATATATTTATTATTTATTTATCATTGGTGCTTATGTTGCAAGAGAGATAGCTCTGTCGGAATCCACATGTTGAAGAGATCTTCTGCAAAACCCATGTTAAGAAGGAAAACTGTCGAGTTCTTCAATGAGCGCTGAAGGCGGACGAGCGTTGTAAGTTCCCTTTCTTATTCATGTTTACTTTTTTAATGTAATGTTATTTTATTATATGACACTATGTGTGATTATGAATAACAGGAAAAATTTGAGGCGAGACTTACTCAGGTCTCAAGCATCCTCTACCAATGGTTCCCTTATCACCCCCACCGACCTGGGGGAGGAAAGAGTTCATTTGATGTTGTGGGTCGAATTTGTTGGTGGAAGGAAGAAGGGGTGTGTTTATGGCACATGAGACCTCTCTTGTAATTATTGACGAGGGCTCTCCAGCTTTACCTAGGAGTCGCGATCAATATCTACCAGCCACAGTTAATGCTCTCCAAAGTCTGATTAGGTTGCAGAGCTCAGACAAGCTTTTGAGGCTAGCGAGAACATGATAATGTAGCAGTTCTTACAGGTTCTCTTGTCGTATTTGCTGCCTTCACCATAGCCCATGCCTTTGCAGCAGCCCACTTAGCAGCAACAACAGCAGGAGGATCACCATTTGTCCAACTATGAGGATTACTATAACATCCTTAGGATTTATTATATGTTGTGTACTTTTTTAAATCTTTTATTTATTGATTTTTTTAATTGGATCTATTTGTATATATTAAATTTCAAAATATAAATTAATATTAATTCCTTTTTTAGTCTTTTTTATCAATTTTATTTTATAATTTATAGTTTATATTTTTACACTAAATATAGTATTTGTAAAGAATATCTTAAAATAAAAAAATTTAAAAAAATATAGTGAAGTGCCATCATAGACACATTACCGATAACCTGACCATAAATAACGTAACTAGTTTTTATTTATTTCTAATATTTATATTTTTTTAATAATCTAATGTCATTTTTTTTATTTCAGAACTTCATTCTTTTATTTTAAAAATTCACATGTTTTTAATGATATTATTGATTGTTTCTATTGGAGTAATACTAACAAGTACTTATTGTTCAATATTTTTATATTATTTATCTTTAAATGAAATGAGTAATTAACAGTGAGAGTTTTGAAAAAAAATAAAAGTTGGATACGAGAAATTCCTTTTATAATAGTATTAGATATAATATTACTTGAAATTGAAAAGAAGATTTACCAAATTATAATCGATATTTTGTTACAAAATTTTAATGAAACTAGTAAAAATGTTGAAATATGCAACGGATTTCGTTGCTAATTATTTTGTTCTGTCATTAATTTCGTCGCTACATATTTTAGCGATTGATTTTCCCTTTTTAGCGACGTATTATGCTTGTCGCTGATTTCAACTTTTTTAGTATTTTGTAAAAAAAAAAAATAAAGATTAAAATTATGTAATTTTTCTACACAAAAAAGTCAGTAACATGTTAAATAAGTTATATGAATTTTTCTTTTTCTTTATAATTTAAACAACTTAATTATAACTATTAAATTATGTATATTGACTTAAATTAAAAGTGCACCCAAAATATCATAAATCTTGAGTTTGTCTATTAGACTTTGTAAGATTATAAATATGTTTCACTTTTCATCCAATGTTTTCTTTAAATATTTCAATTATATATAAACGTTTTTTAAATTAAATAAGTTAATTACAATTAAAAATGTTATACAACTAGAATTGGTTTGCTAAGGCCAACTAAGGGTTGGTCGAAGGGTAAGCATCTCGATCCCATAAGGTGGAGAACACAAGTTCGAATTCTATGACAGAAAATCTAGTTTGGAGGTTGTGAAAACCAATGGTTAATTTCATGCTTTAAGCAATTGACTGAGGATTAGTCTCACAGCCGATCCAAATGGTCAAAGTTTGTTGGGATACTTGAAGATGCCACTGGGTAGCCAAAAACCCTAATTACAATAGTTCATAAAAATAAATTGGTTTGCTAAGAATTTTTACAGAATGAGATTATATATGTTTTGGCTCTTTTGATAAATGAGTGATCTCTATCTCTTTGTATCGCTCAAAATCACCATTAAATTCTGTCAAACTTTAAACATTTACTATATATTTATTTATTAAATGAAAATCTCATAGTCATAGATGTTCAATTTAAAATAATCATGGTAGCTGGTTTTTTTAATAAGAAAATTTTGGGCAGAAAAATGTTGCCCTTTAAATTTTTTCAATAAATATACGAATTTAATTAGTTATATGTTTTATGGTATGCATTTTTTCCCATTTTTGAATCATGTTTTTTAGGTAATCGAACCGCACCGACCAATTCTTGATTGGGGTGGTTTGGTTCGCAGGTTTCTTGATTTCTTTTTTTTGCAAATTCGAACCAAGTCGAACCAATTGATTTTAATTGGTTCAGTTTTGTTTCATTGAAGCTAAACCAAACCGATTTGTGAATACCTCTATCTGAAAGAATGCTCAAGCCTCTTAATAAACCATGGAGGATTAATATTATTGTGCATTTGTTTAAGGAAAATGATATTCGGAAACGAACGCAAACTCGTGCCCTTGTATGAAAGTGTGTAGGAATGTTTTTTGTTTTGTTAGTTTTATCTTTCATTTACGTCATTTTTGGTATTGTTCTCATTGTATTGGTTACATGTGTTTTGGTATATGTTCGTGGAAACATTTTCAAACTAAATAGCATCACTATTTGTTTAAATAATGAAAAAGGGAGGCGTCTAAGATCCACCCTTTGTTTTGGAGAGGACCGACCCTCCACTTTTATTAACCATTGAGTTATTATTTTTAAAAAGGAACGATCCAGATCAATATAGATTTTTTTGCATGCAACTTGTTTAGCCAACTTTTTTTTTTTTTGCATTTGGTATTGGACAACACTTCCCGGCTAGCCCTTCTTCCATCTTCTTTCCACTTCGCCCCCTCCCCCTTCCCCTCAGAGCCTCCCCCCCCCCCACCGGAGTCATGATTCCAATCGTTGCAAAGCAAAACAGTAGCAGAACCCTCCATAGCAACAACACCAATGAGGAACCATGCCAGAACCACTACCACTGTCAACACCAGAGCCACCACCCAGTCCCACTAAACCAAGCAGTAGATACCAACACAGCCCAATAATGGGAGAGGGAAATATGGAAATAAGGAAGCACAACTCAGTAGCAAAGAAAATCATCCATTAAAGACTGTTCAGAACATTACAACTACATCCTAAAAAATTCAAACAAAAGATAGAGAACAAATTGATTGAACACAAGTTTTGATTTTCGTGTTGATGGTTCTGTGTAACTGAGAGAAGGAGGAAGCTCGGATTCGACCAGCGCTGTCGATGGCGATTAGGGAGTGATGATGGCTCTACGATGGACGATGGTTCTGTTGTGCGGTGGTGGAGCTTCATGGTGGCTATTGGATAGAGCGCGCAACGGTATGACGACGCGAGATCTGGGATTGTCAAGGCGCGACCACGACGAAACGCGCCAGCAGTGCGAGCAGGGACGTGTTTCCGTTGGCATATATGGTCGCTCGCGGTGGTCTTATTGGTGGTCCACGTGGCAAACACAAGGAGCAAAGGACCTCCTAATCGCGAGTTGCAACAACTGGTCGGTGAGTGCGACACATGCAAGCTGTTCGTTGTTATTGGATCTGAAGATGGTGGTTCTGTGCCGGTTGGTAACGTCTAGTTTGATCGGCGACGGCGATGGCAACGTCTAGTTCTGGTCGACAACGGCGACGTCTGGTGCAGGTTAACTTGCATCTTTCTTCTCTCATTTTCCATCGACCATCGCCGCCATGGGAATTACCTGAGGAGGTCGTGGAGGAGCGACTGTCTCGGTCCTCTTACTCTTTGGGTTGGTTGTTTGTGGTGGTGGTGGTGGTAAGTGACGGTTTTATGTGGTGGTGTTTGTAAGTGGTGGTGGTTTTGAGAGAGTGGCGGGTTGTGTTGAGGGCGGTGGAAGATGGCGGTTTTGATGATAGTGGTTGTGACGGTGAAATCCACATCTCCACTTGTCCTATAAAAAAATATATTGTTTTTTTTTATTATTTTTTTTACCTGTTAACTTGTTATAACAAGTACAGATGAAAAAAAAAATGAAGGGTGAATCGATCCCCAACTCTCATGTTGGTGGACTGTAGTCTTCTCCATAAAAAAGAAACTATTGCACACTATAGGCTCCTTTCTTAGTACTTAGACAAGTGCTAAATTCTTTTGCTCACATTCATTTTAAATGTTCCTTTAATTAATATTTAAATCTTTTATTATAACTTGAAATAGATGAACTCGATGCGAATAGATTTTGAGGCAGGGAGAGTTTTCTTTTTTCTTTTTTTTTTTTTTGGATATTTTGTTTTCCTGTTGAGCTAAATTGCATTATAAAATAAAAAAAATGTATTATTGTGTTTGACTCTTTCTAATTAATATGTTAACGAAGCAATCAATCATTAGATAAGTTGAACGCCTTAGTACTTACTTGATTTAGATTATTTTCAACACAAACTTAGAAATAACACTTCCGAAAGTAATTATTTTGGAAGTTATGTGAGAGGAGCTTTTTCCCAACGTGATTTTCAAATGTGATTTTATCTTTTACAAAATCTAAAACAAACAGGCTAAAATACTGCATCATCTTCCAATAAATGATCCATAATGCAGGGACCAAATGGTAATTAGTGAAGCCTCAGTAAATCAAGTTTGAGAAGGGAGAAAAAAGAAGATACCAAACGACAAAAAAAGTGACTGTCACACCTATCATAGCAAAAGCTTCATGCCTATTCATTGATTGAGAAATTTAAAATCAGGCAAAGCACACCTAACTTTTTCTTCAGTACAAACCCAAAACTCACTCTTATCTTTGCTGATTTGTTTGCCCCAAGTTTTTATAGTTTCTTGTCCTCCACCTTTCCACTGTCTTCTAACTACTTTTTTTTTTATTACTTTACATATTTTGTTTCCTAATAAAAGGATTCTAGAAGCATTTCTCAACTTCCTCCACTTACTCTTGTCAATTCAAGTTCGATATGAGTAACTAACTTCCCCTACCATCCATGGCTGAGTCGTTGAGATCAGTAGTGCTCATCAATAGCGCCCTTTTCCTTCAATTCTTCCACCCACTTGGCAAAATAAATTATGAAATGAATAAATATAAGCACAAAATATTGAACTTGCTTTAAAGTTAATAACTTGGCAAATTAAGTTCCAAATCAAACTTCATGACAATCTTTTCTTTTCATAATCTCCAAATTCTCTACTACAAAATATGTTTGAAATATATGATTAGCATATCATTAGAAAGGATTTCAAAAGCAATCCTTACCAGATATTTATTGATGTTAATTACTTAAGATATATAAACAAAAAAAGTGATATATATATATATATATATATATATATATATATATATATATATATATAGTACTGTATTACAAGAAAATAAACAAGAAATAAAATTGATTTGCCTTTTGAGCATGACCCGCCCGGGATAAAACCCCAAAGTAACGGCTTTAGGCTCCCCCAAAAAGTCTTAAATTTTGCATATATAAATATTAATTTTAGGTCTTAATATTTTTATTAGATATAAAAAGGTCTCACTCAAAAGGTCTCACTCAAAATATTTTTACCAATTTTAAGAAAATTTCGCTCAAAATTCGTTTTAGACCTCAATATATACCGGATTGGTCCTACTTTTCAGTAGTCTTATACCACATCTTTATGGGTGGAGTATGTTCCGAGTTGTTAACAAAATCGTTTACATGGAGATATGGCTGGGGTAGTATGAGGTCACAGTAATACATGATCCATATATCTAAATCTAATTAAAATATTGTTAATGATATCGGTATCTTAACAAATAATTTGTCATTTTCAAAGTTCAACCAACCTCCTATCGCATCCAACACAGTTATGTCATTTTGAGCCGGCCATGTCAATTTTTATGGACATGGTTGGTAGAGCTCACCTTCCTACCTTAGTTTTTTGTTGCTTCTAGAAGCACTAAAAGAAAATTATTATTACTTTAAAATAATAGGAAGAATCTGCGAGGTTGGTGACCCACCTCCTTCCCTTCATAGTTTTCCCACCTCATCTTTTGGAATGAGCTGGGCCATTCATTTGTTTGCTCCTCTCGTGCCACACTCTAGCAGTTCCATGCTTTTTAAGTTCTTTAACTTCATTATAATCTTATTTTAAAATTTTATGGAATTGGTATTATTCTTATCTTGTAGTATTTTGACTATGACCATGAGTCTATTAATTTGTCACCACTGAGAGATTTTCTGATGTGGGACCACGTGAAGATTAGATTGGGAGCACCAAAAAAAAGAAAAAAAAAGTGAAGGACCAA
Source organism: Ammopiptanthus mongolicus (assembly GCA_039655645.1). Lineage (NCBI taxonomy): Eukaryota > Viridiplantae > Streptophyta > Magnoliopsida > Fabales > Fabaceae > Ammopiptanthus > Ammopiptanthus mongolicus. The sequence goes on along the minus strand of CM077345.1, from coordinate 24,481,168 downwards.
TATAATTTGCTACTGTTCAACGGCATATTGGCATAAATTCCATAATTCTAAAATGATTTAAAGGGCATCCTAATTTGTTGACGCGTTCTTCCACGTTGACAAACCAATCCATGGATTAATGGCTTTATTATCTCTGAATCAAAGTGCCTAATTCGGACATGCCATTTCATTCTCAAAGGGATACATTTTTATATAAATATATCTTTGTAAAATCTTTTTAACCAGCGAAATAGATATGCAGAATCGGATTCCATCATCTTGTTAAAATTGAAGAGTTCAGTTACATGCACTTTATATGCATGGTGTTGCACTGTATATAACTAGGTGTGCGTGAACAAGCACGAATAAAGAAAACTTCATATTGGTAGGGTATCTCACTTCCATAATACTCCCTTTCATCTTAAATATAAGAGACAAAAAGATCTTTTTTGTTCAATATATAAGATATATTAATCAATTTTTAAGTTAAATTTTATTTCTATCTTTATTTATTGTAAAATTTATATTAAAGAGACTTAACAATTTCTCAGACAAGTGTTTTGGTTTAGATGACTAGCAATGATAGGGAGTAATTTTTTACCATGAGAGACACCAAAAGACACACACATTGCACAGTTGTAACTAGCCACCATTGGTCAGATAACATGATGCATGGATTTGAGAATAAATAAGTTAGTTGAATTAGAAGTAATTAAATAAAGACATTTATGGAATAAAATTTAAAATGAATTGATTTTAATAATTTTTCTTGGTCTTGATCATAAATTAGGGTTTTTTGCCTCATTAATTCAGGACTGGAGGTAATATCTATTATTTCACATAGTGTGTCACAAACTTGTGTGTCTTAAATTTTGATTTATCAATTGATTTAAATATTTATTAATTAATAATGAGATATCAGCAAAAAAAAATTATTTACTCTTAGATTTTATAAAGCAAAAGGGCCACCCATGCTGACAAAAAGCTATAAACCTAATATACAACCTGACCCAGTTACATTCTCTCACTTAAAACAAGAAGGCCTCACTGAAAGTTTGCTTTAGATTTCACTCACTTTTGGATCGGCTCTGTGAGAGATAATGTTTCTTGATCTATCAAAATCTATAGCATAAGGTTGTGACACACTTTATGAGGCAGCAAATGCTAGCAAATGCATCCCGTGTGTAAAAGTCTTTATACAAATGTTTTACTTTTTTCGAATGTAAGAACATTTTATTCATCATCAATCAACTTTATTATTCTCTAAAAGAATTAATTTAATTTTATGAATGGTGTAATTATTTTTGAGAATTTGCATCTATAGATCATACAAATTTTGATGGTGAAGATTGATTTGTTGTAAGAAAACAAATGTACACAAAGAAAATGGAAGAATTTCTCCTAAAGAAATCTTCACATACCTCTAGCTAACTCAATGACCTGAATTTATCGCGAAGGTAACACATATTGATATTAAGATCTAAATTAACTTAGAGTCTCATCTCAAGGCCTAGCACGTTTGTCTCTTTTTATTTTGGTACAAGAAAAATTTAGATTAGGAAAAGATACGACCCTTTGCAAGGTCAGGAAATACCACTAACCTCAACGAGGATTTATAATGAAATTTATATATCGTCTACCAACAGGGGAAACCTGAGAATCAAACCCAAGTCACAGTGAATGTAACAGAAGGATTGACCAGATGTGCCAACCAGGGACGGATCTATTCATTGGCTGGAGAGTGCTTGGGCCCCTACTAGTTTTTTTCTATTTTTCTTACAAGCAGTAATTAATAATATTGTATGTGTGCTTGATAGGTTTAACAATAATAAAAAAAACATAGTAAAAGCATTCTAGTAAAAAGAATTACATTGTCAACCAATCACACTAGTACTTTTAAAGTATTAATGATAAGAGTCAATTATTTTTATTGATTTGATAATTTTTGATTGATTGACAGTGTAAAACATATTTACGCTGATAGTGATGCATACCAATTATAAAATTTGATGCATATATTTGTTACATGAATTTTAATTTTTATAATTGGTCCCTCCCATCGTTAAAGTCCGGCTCCGTCCATGGTGCCAACACTTGTTGGTTAGCACGTTTGTCTTTTTGGTAACATGCACTAAAGCTATATTCAAATTAAGTTTTTTTTTTACTTAATTCAAATTAAGTTCAAAACCTCATGTCAAGCAAAATAAATTAAATAATAATAATAATAAGGTTAAACTAATCATTTGGTCCCTATAAGTGACACTGATTTTGAATTTGGTCCCTATACATAAAAAATTTTGAAATTGATCCCTCCATGTATAATTATTTTTAATTTGGTCCCCACCATTTATTGGTGTTGTAATACCGTCAAGTGATAGGGACCAAATTCAAAATAATTGTCACATGCATTAGGGATCAAATTGAAAATGATTGTTACATGCAGGGATCGAATTCAAAATAAAAATTTGAATTTGGTCCCTATATGTGACAATCATTTTCAATTTGGTCCCTATATTTAAACTTCAACAAACGGCGTTATGACACCAATAAACGGCGAGGACCAAATTAAAAATAAATGTACATGTAGGGACCGATTTAAAAAAAATTCATGTATAAGGACCAAATTCAAAATTGACGTCACGTATAGGGACTAAAAGATTAGTTTAACATAATAATAATAATAATAATAATAATAATAATAATAATAATAATAATAATAATAATAATCATCATAATAATAAAATAAAAATTTATACTAAACTTCTTTGAATCTTAGTTTAATCATACTTGACACCTTTTTTATTTCAAAAATTATAATAACCATTTTTTATATTTATATTGTGGAACAATACACTTACCTTTCTTGTTTTTTATCGATAATTTAAGTATTTCATTAATAAAATCGAGCTTAAGCATAAAAATGGACACAAAATCTCTATCTTCTAGGAAGGATTGAAAAGCATCTATCCTGGGGGAATCTCGACTGCTGCAAAATATTCCTTAAGGACGGTGTTTTCAGCATGTCCCTGACTTTCACTTTGCCTCTGATTCGATTCTTCGACAACAAAACAAAAAGACAAGAGGAGAGAGAATAGAGAGGGGATGGAGAGTGACTGAATCCAGATCGTAAATGGTGAGAGTATTTAAATTGAGAATAAATCCTGATAAAAAAAATTGAGAATAATTTTCAAAACATTTATACTTCAGCTTTTATAAGCATCATTCGTGATTAATAATAAAAGAATTTAATTTGTATATAATATTAATGTAAAAATTTTTATACTACCAATTAAATTACAAATCGTTCTATATGTAACTATTTCTGAAAAAGTTATGATAACAGTCAAATATTTTTAGTGAAGTGACAATTTATGATTGACTGAGAGTATAAAAAAATCTTTACAAAATTCTAATATAAATCCTTTTCTACTAAAAAATGTATATGCTTTTTTTCTTGCAAAAAAGACCAGAGTCAATTCAACAACTAAACTAGAACTAATTTCACAATTCAAAAGACTTAAAAATATTAACAAATCATTCGTGTGATTCTTCATTCTTTTAGACACGATAAATCAACTATGTGTTTATTTGGATTAGTTAATAAACAGTTTATTTAGGTTTATCTACTGACATAAGCGCTTGTCAGAGTATTTAGAAAAGCTTATGAAAACAGCTTATAACATGTCCATAAGCTATTTTTAGCTTATTTTGATAAGCTCTCCAAGATAACTTATAAAAACAGCTTATAACTTATATAAAAATAGTTTGATTATATTTTCTCTTTGATTATAAAAATAGCTTATACATAAATGCTTATATGATAAATATTTATTCTATAAATACTTAATTAAACCGTTTACCTAAACTGACATTATATACACAACCGAAATCACCAATTTTTAGCTTTTATTTGGTCTTCTTCCCATTGCAATAATCACCGTACATTGGTTTTGTTGGATTAATACACGAGTACCATCAAGCCGAGTTTTCTTATGATCGCTTGAGTAGATAAATTTTAAAATAATAGCAAAACTAGATGGATTTCCATTTTCTTTCCCCACCTCTCTCAAATGCAATATGGACCCACAAGTAGTGCTCTCAATTCAGCCACTTTAGCAGCTTCTGATATTGTGTTTGGAAAATAGAGAAAAAATATATTATATTCATAATTAATTAGAATTAGAATATATTTTTATTTAGATATGTTTGTTCAAAATTGATTTTAAGATAATATATTTTATTTGAATGTATAATAAAAATTACTTTTACAGAATAAATTATGAAAAAATGTATGAAATTATTTATATAATTTAATAATACTTGCTTAGAAGTTGATTTTGTAGGAATAAATAGAGAAGAAAGTTTTGAGAATGAAAAAGAAGCAAATCACAACAATCTTAAATTAAAACAAAATAGATGATATAAAACAGTTTTTTCCCCGAAAAAAACATTTTTATAAATTTAAACTAATTATTAAATATAATAAATTATATATAAATTAGTTTTTTAACCAAAAAAATAACTGAAATGAAAAAGCATACTCCTTCCGTTATAATTTATAAGCAAAATTTCACTTATGTATAATGAAATAAAATATAAACAAAGTTTATGTATTTAATAATTATATGTCCAAAATATCTTTACTTCATTTATTAAGAGTAGTACCACCACTTCTTACTCATGTAGCTATTTTTAATGAACACCCTCATTTATTAAGAGCAATTCCATTACTTAGACACTTCCCACTAACCACGTGTAAATGTCTCTCAATAACTAAAGTCCCGGTAAACAGTCACATCCCCTAATAAATTAAAAAGTCAAATTTTTTTATCTCACATTAATGATAAGAATATCAAAAGTTGGAACTTTAAAATAAAACTTTTCATGTTTTTTTTTTTTTGATGGGATAATTTAAAAATTTTAATTGAATTTTTAAATGAAATAATAAAAATTAAATATAAGTAATTATTTTAATAAATATGAAAATAATTGATTTTATTTATAAATTATAACGAGGGAAGTAGATCCTTCCCAATATATTCATATTGTTTTGACGAGGCAGAAATCATGTTTTTGTCCTGTGCATCAAACGTTGGCGCCGACTTGACTTGAATAATATTTTATCTTCTGTTCTGAATGCATAAACAATCTAAGTGGCTGTACCCCAGATTTGCGATGATTTTGGATAGGGGTGGACATGGATCGGGTTGGGTGGATTTTGATGTATTTAAAGACCCAACCCAATCAAATAAATATGTGTTGGGTTGGATCGGTTTCTTAAAAAATTTTCATATAACCCAAACCAACCCAACCCAACCTCATACGGATTGGTTTGGGTCGGGTGGCCGGGTTTGGTATTAAATTATTTTGTTTTTATCAAAAACAAATAATGGGAGAAAATAGGGAAGAAAAATACTATCAATGCATTAATTTGAACTTCCAAAAACAAAATGAAGCATACAACTTCAATTTGGAGCATAATATCCATCAAAATTAAACAAACAAGTGAAATCAAAAAAAATAATAATGTCTTCAAACAATTCCTAAACAATTTCACTGACTATGTCTTCAAGCTATTTCTGCATGTCTTCAAACAATTTCTGCTCATGTAACCAAAAAATGGTCACTCCAATTTAGGCGGCTGAGCATTAAAGAAGAGTCATCAAATACAAGATAGAAGAGTCACTCCACGCTCCAGTAGCTGGGTTTATAATATTCCTCTCAATATGTGGGTTGGGTTGGGTGGGTTTACAATCTTTGGACCCAACACCCAACCCATAAACTATGGATCTACTTATTTAGAAACCAACTCAACCCAATGATCCAAACCAACCCCGTATTTATGGATTGGATTGGATTGGATACACCGGATTTGCGGATCAACCCGTATCCATGCCCACCCCTAATTTTGGATAGCGAATTGATGGTAAGCGGTAACAGTCCATTTTTGTTATGAGTTTTATTAATTAAGGTATATTACATTTTACTCGTGGTTTGTCTCAAAAAAATATTTTGTCTATATGAGTTATATAATATTATATTTTACCCCCTTCGTTTGGTTTAAAAACACTTTGTCCCTATATGCTATAAATTTGACATTTTAACCTCTGGCTCAAAAACATTTTTCCCCATACTATCAGTTTAACATTTTACTCAGGCATGAAACAAATTAATTATAGATATAATTTATACATCGTTGATATAAACTCTTTAACTCCCTCTCTATTTAGTCAACATTTTATTTTAAAAGTATAAATTACTTAAATATTTATCAATGTGAGTAATATTCATCGGGTCAAGGCCAACGATAATTTGTCAACATTTTTAACGATAACTTTTTACTAATCGTCGATAATGACATAAAATCTTACGATGGCTACATTAGTCCCTAACATTTTTTTTTTAAAGTTTTAAAATTATTTTTTATCTTTACCTACAAATGTTTTTGCTTAAGTTGTTTTAAATTAAAATAATGATATTAATCATTTAAAGACAAAAATTTCCGTCTCTAAATAGTTTTGACTTTTCATAATAATATATTTACTATATAGAGACAAAATTGGACATGAATCATATGTCTCGGTGTCCCCCACCAATCAAATGTTGGTAATGAGTATAAATATTAATGAGTTGTGATTTTATTTTCTTAAGTGTCAAATTATTATTGGTGGGGGACAGAGAATGAGACAGGAAATTGGGACAGAAGATCTTCATCCCGTATCACTGATGGATAAATTTATCTAATTCAAACTCTAATTAGTAAAATTATCATTCCGTGGCTAATTATTAATTGTTTCTATCTTAAAGTTTGTCTCTAATATAGACGAATTAGAGACAAGAATGATTTCGATTGTAAATAAAATGTCAAATTTTATAACAAATGAGATAAAGTTTTATTTTAAAGCCAAACCACAGGGGAGTATAGTATAATTTACCCTTTTATTAATTTTCTCTAAGATTTTGTGATATTACACGCCATGCCCTAAACATAGGGGATAAGTATGAGGGTAAATTACACCTTACCTCCTTTTAGTTTGCCTAAAAAAACACTTTGTTCTCTTGTGGTTTATAGTTTGACACTTTACCCTCTGTGAATCGGCTCAAAAACACTTTGCCCCCTTATGCTATAAATTTGACATTCTCCTAGTGTTGTAAAATTTGACATTTTACTTAGAGGCGAAATCATTCCTGTCCCTAATTTCGTTGTTATTAGAGGCGAATTTTAAAATTTAAACAATTAATTAGTCATGGTATATGTTAATTTTATTAACTACAGATATGAATAGAATCAAAATTCATTCGTCACAAATATAATAATATCATTGTTTTAATCGGAAACAAACTCAGACCAAAAAATTTGATCTCACAAGGATAAATAATAATTTTAAAATTTTAAAAAAGTTAGAGACGAATCTAGCCACTACAAGAATGTATGTCGCTACCAATGGCCAAAAGTAGTCAATAATGGTAAAAAGCCATTCATAAAAAAATCACCTATAATGACAACCTCAAAATGGTGGGTGTTACATGCATCGCTAAATATTTAAATAATTTTGACCAAACACAGATAATTAGAGATGGATTAAATCGTCGGTGGGTAACTTTCTCTCTTATTAATAAAATTAACGTTTTGTGATTAATTATTTTTTTGTCTATAATAAAGACAAAATTAGAGACGAAAATAATTTCTTCTCTAAGTAAATGTCAAATTGTATAGCACATTGGGAAAGTATTTTTGAGCCAAAACACATGGGGTAAAATGTCAAATTGATAGCACATGTGGGCAAAGCTACGCATGGCAAAAGAGCCCGAACTCGCCTGACTTTGACGGGTAAAACCCGTTTTTGACTTGGGTTGGGTTTGGATTTCCCCGCCTTTTAAAGTCAGGTGTAAGGGCAGGGCGGGGATGTTGATACTCGCTCTGAACTTGCCCCGTTGTTTAGGAAATTACTTGAATCTGTGAGAAACACTTGCCAGACACATAGCCTTCAACGTTTTGTCCCAAGAGTGGTTCATTCCTGCCAAGCTCCTAGCAAAAGGAGCTTTACTGTCCACCATTCTCTAGTAGTTATTAATTGTAGGGTAGTGTGGGTGTTGTTTTGGAAGGTTGTTCCATGATACGAAATGGAGGTCATGGTTCACAGTAGTGTTACGAAACTTCTCAACATTGCATATGACTATGTGAAAATACCCTTCAGGGGAAGATAGAACGTTGGCATAATACATCAATAATATTCTAGGCAAGTTATCCCAACCCCATAAACAGTATTCAACAAATCGGCGAGAGAGCATCGTCCAGGCAGAATTTGTTAGCAAAAGCTTGATAAATGATAAGGTGTTGTTTCTAACATATTCAAGTAAATAGGTGATCTATGCGGGGTGGGGCGGAGAAACTCAACCCTCATTGTGGGTGGGGATGGGTATCTATTTTGCACCCCTGGCAGGGATCGAGGGCAGGGTCAAGGATAGTATTATAAGGAGTCGGGGGCAGGGAATGCAAAACTCGCCCTCGAGGCAAAGTGTTGTTGAGCCAAACCACAAAAGGGGTAAAATGCCAAATTGTATAGCACATGGGAGCAAAGTATTTTTTAGGCAAATTAATAGGGAGTGGGGGGTAAAGTGTAATTTACCCTAAGTATAATTTTAGCGACTAATTAACTTCTAAAAAGGTAAGTGTAATGACAATTTAAAACCTCAAGGGAGATTAGTGTAATTTTTTAAACAAGAGGATTGTCGTGTGTAATTAAATCAAACCTTAGAAGATGTTAGTATAATTTCCCTAAAATAAAAAATTCTAACCGTCAACTGTAAGCAAGTTACCCTAAGACAAGGAACAGAAAGCTAGGTAATTAAGGATATCCCCACTTATTGCATCAATGTCTTTCTTCTTCCTCCTTCTATTGGAGAAGAGAATCAATGTATGATGAATTCTTTTTCGGTGGGGTTCGAAGAAGAGAGGAAACCGTGGAATTAACTGGATGAAGTGGGACAAAATGACAGTTAGGAAGGAATTTGGTGGCCTATGATTCAGAACTTGGGAGCTTTTAACTTAGCAATGCTAGGGAAACAAGGTTGGAGGCTAATCTCTAACCCGGAAGCTAAGATTTCAAGACTCTTCAAAGCTAATGATTTTTCAAGAGGTCGGTTTTTGGATGCAATGCTTGGTCATAACCCAAGCTTTTCATGGCCTAGCATCTGGAATTTCCAGGTCTTGTTGAGAGAGGGCTTAAGATGGAGAATTCGTGATGGTCATAGAATAAAAATTATGGATCAAAGATGGAAAGACTCTTATGTTCCCTCCTAAATTGTTTTCTTTGCATGATAGCTTGACAGTGAATGGTTTATTTTCCCCGGGTGCTAAGTGCTAGAATGTGTAGTTAGTGGAGTCCTTATTTCATCCTCATGATGCAGCTGCCATTCTTTCTACTCCTTTGATTCAAAGTGTTCTGGAAGACAAACTTATTTGGAAGTATAGCAAGGATGGTTGCTACACTGTAAAATCAGTGTATCGTGTTTTCATGGACAAGATATCAACTACTAATCAACTTAAGTGGATGGGGATTGGAGGAGAATTTGGCAGTTGCAGGTCCCTCAAAAAGTTAAGGTGTTTATTTGGCGTGCTTGTAAGGATGTGCTTCCTACTAGATTGAATCTTCAAAGTCGTTGGGTAAATTGTTCTGGGATTTGTGATTTGTGTAATAGTGCTCTTGAGCATTGTTGTCATACTTTCTTCAGTTGTCCTTCAAACCGTGCTTGCGGGAGACAAGTGGATTTATGGCAAGTTATTGACCCCATGATGGATCAAATGGAAAGTTTTGCTGATTTATTTTTGCTATTACTACAAAGCTTGATGCTTATTCCAGGATTTTGTTTGTTATGATACTTTGGAGTATATGGCATAGAAGAAATAGCAAGCTTTGGGATGATGTTGCGAAGGAGTCTACCTCAATTGTGTGGCGCACAAAGGACACACTTTCTAGATAGGAGTGGACTCGAAGGAAGGGGTCAAGCAGCAGGAACGTGTGCAGAAGGATGTGGACGCGTGATGTTGGCACTCTAAAGTGCAATGTGGATGCATTTTTTTTTTTAGACCAGAACACGATGGGTTGGGGCATGTGCCTCTACGATCATGAAGGTATTTTAGGAGGGCTAGGTCCATGTGGAAGACACCTATAGTGGATACATGCATCGGTTAAGCTCTTGCCCTTCTTTATGCTATCACGTGGTTGGTTGATATAGTTGTGGATAGAGCTATTATTGAAACTAAATGCAAGAGTGTGGTGGATGAGCTTTCCATAGACAAGGAAAACTTGACTGAATTTTGTGTTATTGTGTCGCAGTGCAAAAATCTACTCTCTACTTATTCAAACTTTAACATTAAGTTTATTAGGCGACAAACAAACATGATGGTTCATGTGTTAGCTAGGGCAGCCTTGCTGTCAGTTAGTCCCTATGATTTTTCCAGTATTCCTACATGTATGATGTATTGATGACAATATTATCATCAATGAAATTCCTTAAGTTTTGTTTTTTCAAAAAAAAAAAAAATTCACTTTTTGAAAATTATATCTATTTTTAGTTTTCATATGTGTTAAATTTTTTATATTTATAATTTCTATTCAATAATACTCAATGGTGTACGCATTAGATTTCATACTCCATGGTAGTAACGTTGCAATTTACTTGAAGAAAAATAGAGAAATGAATAAGAAATTAAGAAGAAGACAACTTTAGTTAAAATTTCAAAAATGTCACTATATAAAAAGTAAAAGAAATGAAAACGATGTTTTGTTGATTTCATAATTTCCGAAAATATAAAGTTTATTGCAACGAATAGAACTAAAAATAATAAATGGAACATATTTCTTTTCTATATTTTATATTTTTTGTAAAATTAAACTAAAAAACAGTAAAACTAAATTGTCCTAAAAAATATCTTGTCTTTGATCTATTGCCTAACAAAGTTGCTTCTTGCATTTACTTTATATTTAAAAACAAGAATTCTTTGTACCTGAAAAAAAAACACAAGAATTCTTCTTCTCCTAGCCTAGAAGATCTGTTTTTGATGAACTGAACTCCAAGAAATTGACATGCCTATACGGGGTTGTGGGCCTTTTAGGCCACTGTGGTCTAAGTGCAAAAAAATCTTTAATAAGTTTTATTTATTATTAATTTAGACAGTTAGGTGATAAGTTTTAGGATTTAATTGGTATATATTGTCAGTATAATTTTTTTTTACACAGTATATTAATCATAAATTGAAACATCAGATATAATGTTTGACTCTTATCCTAACTATCCGAACAGTTACCCATATCATGATTTCTGATTGGATGACAGTGTAAAAAAATTTACATTGACAGAGTATAGCAATTAAAATCTAAGTTTTATTATGATAAATTTTTGTCAAGTTTTTCGGATTTCTTAAGTCATTTTAGAATGAATTTATTGTCAACGTAATAATTGTTATCGATTCTCAATTTTATTTCTAATTTTTGGCTAAAATTTTCTAAACAATTGTATCCCTAAATGCCTTTTTTCTAACTATTTATCCCAAAATTTTTTTTTTCTCTCTTAACTTTCTTAAGAGAGCTTATTGCTTATTTGAAAATTTATTGGGAAATTGGTTTGCTTATGCTTTCGACTCCACCAAAAGATGACTACTAAAATGGATATAAAATGGATATAGATAGAGCTGAAATCTCCTGAAAAATGTATGATTCATAGAAAAATACATTTTATTAAAAATGTTAGTGAAACTAAAAGATTATTTTCATATTAATTATTTTATATACATATTGGATCAACATGTTTCTTCTCTTGAGAGCCGATTTGAACAATTTTTAACTTTTATTTGACCCGAAAGTTTAAAAATTTGGATAAAAAAATATTATATTAATCTTGAAAAGTTTTTAAGTTTTGGCAAACATTACGATATTGATGGTCTTGATTTATTTTTACAATTGAAAGTATAAAAAGAAATACTAACAAAAGAAATCAATACCCTGATAGAAGTATTAAATTATATCGAAAGATTATATTCTTCTTTAATTGCATGCATTGCATATGGAATATTATTGATAATACCTTGCTATTGCCAAAAGAATTTTTTTAAAAATTAAAATTGTTTAAATTATTTTGAGATCAACTATGTTATAAGATAAATTGAATGAATTTATCATATTATTTATTGAGAGTGAAATGTAAATATCACTTGATTATTAAACTTTGATAAATAATTTTGGTTCAAAATGCTAAAAGAATGAAACGAGAGTCAATGAGTTACGAGATATATTATATCAGACCCTTTCAAAAATTTTGTGTAGGACCCCAAAATTTCTAAACTCCACCTTGTATACCTAAAATTAATAAGTGGCTACCGTTCATGGAGTTTAATTGGTATTACATATATAGGACCCAACGAGGTCAAACTTCGACTTGCATATTGTTTTAAACCGGTAGGCCCATCGCCCACCGAAGCCGATGGGTTGAGTGATATATAGCTCAAGAACGAGACATTTGCAGACGAAAAAGAATAATAATAATAATAAAAAAAAAAAAACGAAACATTTACTCATAGTGGACATATATCCCAATCCCATCATAGAAGTAGAATTTTATTGAATAAGAGCATCTATGAAAATAATGTTGGGCAGGAGCCTGAAGGCTAGAGATCAATATGAATACATAAACCTGATGTCATAATAATAAGTTTCACATTATATCTTGACTTAAAACTTTAAAATAATAAATTTTTAGGTCTTTTCATTTAGATATTTTTCAATTAATTCGTTTCTTACTAACGTGAAAGTTTATCACTCGCATTTAAAGTTTTAATAAATATTTCAATGAAAAATATAGTTATAATAATCAGAAGTAATTAATCAGAAAATTTAGTTTTACTACTTTTTTTGATAGCAAATACATCCAAAAGCATAACATGGAACACCACAACATTACACCCTCAAAGCCTCAAACGCCTAACCAAATCGAAATAGAAGCGAGCAAACACACGAAGCTAAGCTAAAAGCAAAGCTTATAAATTAAAAGCAACCAACTAAACCAAGACATATACGACAGCTTAAGGGTGTTTATTTCCTAATCCTAGAAACAGAAGGGTAGAAGGTACTAGCTAGTGAAACTACATAGGTAGCCAGATATAAGGCCGCACACACCATTTAGTCTGTGTTTGATTTTCTGTTGGGAGGATTCAAATGTACGTTTGGTCAAAACTATCTCAATGAAAAATCAAACACACTTTTAACAAACTTTTTTGCAAAAGCAGCGGTTACGGAGCCCCCGACACTTACCACCGGTAAAACCTTCAACATGGCAAACCGAAGCACAATTGTGATCGCTAAAGCACAACCCTTTAAACCGATGGCTCTTTGACTCACAATGCCTTCCCTCGGATTGTACCATCATATCTGCATTAATTGTTAACACAAACACAGCTTAATTAAACAGATTTTGTTAATATTACGTACTAGTATGTGTAATTATTGACTATATATTGTAATGGCATGCATATATAGAGGCTTACGAGAAGCAAGGAGAATGAGCAACATGAAAAAAACCCCAAATCGTGCCCTGTCCATAATTACCACCTACAATCTTCACCTCAGCTACATCAATTATAAACCCTAAAGATAAATACTGTTGATCTTTAAACCGCTTCAATAATTTCACAAGTACACCTGTTACTCCTGTCTATTTATAGTGAAGGTGGGTGTAGACCTTAAGTACTAGAAAATTCGAAAGCTAGTTTACACTTGATTTACTGTAGTAAGGAGTATAATAATTTTAAATCACCATGTTAAATAATCAATATATACTTCTAATTAATAATGTTTGATAGAAGAATTTCGTACTTCAGAGGATAAAGTAAAATAAGTAAATATCCAATTTGATCCCTGAAATTGTAAGGTCGTATCAACTTACTCCCCCACATTATCAATATTTCAAAATGATTCCTGGAATTACAGAAAGTTAATCAGATTCGTCCCTCCGCTAATATTTGCATGGATTATAATGACATTAAGTTGATAATGTTATATTTTGAAATTCCAAGGATTATTTTGAAATATTGATAATGTGGGGGACTAAGTTGATACGACCCTATAATTTCAGGGACTAAGTTGAATATTTACTCAAAGTAAAATATCAACATAAGGCGGTAAATATATCATTGAGGTAAATGGTGCTGGTGACAAAAAGGTTCTGTTCACGTGAATGGCTGGTGATTTTAATGCAAGGATATATAATTCATCGGAAGGAGCACATCATGCGCTAATTGCTAGAGAAAAGAGAAAAAATATAGTAGCCTGTTTGATTCTCGACGTAGGATTCAGAACAAAAGTATGGGAAAGCGTGGTAAGAGAATGTGGGTCGGTGATGACGGTCATAATTAAGATTTATAATTTATGTCAAACGGTGTATTTGGGGTAAAATGGATAAGGATAAGAAAATGATCACAAAAAGTAGGTTAGTGTATGATAAAAGTGGGTAAAGCCATTAAGCGTCACTGATCCTTTATTAATCTCGAATTAAACATGGCAAATTACGCATCCAATATGTTTATCCACATTCATATTATATTTACCATAAGAACATAATGCACAAAACGAAATTGAATGATTGAGCATCAATCCAAAATGAATTTGCAATCAAGAATCCAAGAAGAGAGATTAAGACTAGGATGTATTGGATTGTGATTTTAAAAAATTATTTTGACATAAAAAAGTCTTATGGATTTTTAAAGACTATAATCAAGATTTTTTAAAGAGTTTTAAAAACTATAAATCCATAAAAAAATATGAATGCAATGACTTCTAAGATTCTTTTAAAGACTTTTATAATCAAGATTTTATAATTTGGATTTTAATAAATTTATATCATAAGAATTTATAAGATTTGGAAGGATTATATGGATTTATAAGATTTAAAAGAATTAATATATGGCGGAGAATAAAATAAGAATTTATAAATCATATTCTATTTACGTAGTGGAGAAAAAACACATAAAATCTAATTACAAAATTACAGGGCAAATTTAATTTTATAGTGGAGAATAAAACATAGTCATAGAATTGTCACATTTATTGTGTTTATGTGGTGGAAAAGGAAATTGTGAACTTTAAAACAAAATTACTTTATTTTTTGGGCTTAAAAGCTACTTAAAGTTAGAATTAAAAATAAACGTTTTAAAAGTAAAGCTAAAGTTATTTGGTAATATGTTAAATTGAATGACAATGATGAGGGAGAGAGGGGGGAAAAGGAGAGACATGGAGGGAGGGAGGAGAGAAAGGTGAATGTATAAGGTGAAGAGAAATAAAGATTGAGAATCCTGAGAAATTTCATGTGTTAGGATGAGATTTTTTGTAAATAAAAAGTTACTAAAAAGTCGCACCAAGTCCCACGAAATCCACCTAAGAAAATAATCCATCGAAATTAGGAAGTTTTGAAAATACCATAAGACTTTTTGTTACTTGTAAAAAGTTTGATTGAATAACACTAGATTTTGACACCCTCTTTAAAAAATTCTGATAGCCTTGATTGAATACCATCAAACTTGTTTAGATAACTTAAAAGTCTTGATTGAATACCAAGATTGTTTTATCATAAAAAAAGTCTTTTAAAATCCCAGTCCAATACACCCCAATAAGAGAAAAAGAATTAAATCAATAATAGAAATTCAACATTCAAATCTCAAGATCCATAAAAGAAATCCCTATACCAGTGAATTGATCAAAAGGGTTTAGCCTTCCATGGAGGCTTCACATGAAAATCAAAAGAAAGAAATCCCAAAAACGATGAAAACTGTAATAGCTGAAAATTAACAATCTATGAAAATTGCCCAAGTTAAAACGAAATTAGGAGCGACTAACTCTAAATCTCCAGACCCTAATTATAATTGCTAGGTTAACTACGGGTTCAACTCCAGAGATAAGCGCATTAGATGCTAATTAGCCCAATAACTACTAATTACATAAAGACATTGCCCAATTCCAGCATCTGGTCCGTAAATCAGCGCTTTTATGCATTTTGACCCTTTTATCGCCAGATCTGGGTTGTAGTGTCTTCATGCAAATTGTATCTCTGTATTTTAGCTTCCCAACGCCACCAAGATCACCTCAAGCAAATAAGTATAGCCCAAGTTATGGCCTACGGACAAAGCAAAGGTCAGGATGAAATAAAATTCGAAAATTAATCAAGATTTGCATTGAAGTTCGATGAGACCCAATAACACAAAACTCATCTAAAAATATAATATTAGGCTTAATCAACAACCAATAAGGTTAAATTCAAAGCTATAAAAAGTGTCTCAAAATTAGTTGATCAAATCCCCCACACTTAAGCTTTTGCACTCCTAGGCAAAACAACAATAGAACCAAAAATGCATGAAAACATAATTGACAAACCTTTCCAATGAATTTTGGAAAGGCAAAGTAGCAAGTAAAATGCAACATCCAAAGTATCAAGGATTCATGACAATCATGAATAACAACTCCTCACATTCAAAGCAAGAGGCAAGATCCAACCAACAAGTGAATCACAAGTAATAGAATCCTCACAAGGTATACTCTCAAACTCTCAAGTGTCTAAGTTTGTGTTTACACCCATAGCACTCATGAAAGTAAGCACTACTATAGGCTTGACAAGCCTCTAACATCCAAACTTGAAACACATCCATATAAAGATCGAAAGGACTTGATTAAGGTTGTCATTAATGGGGACTAAGTAAAGGTGGGATATTTGAAAGGATAATCAAGCTATAAACCTAAGAGGATAGAGGAGCAATGGGGAATGAATCCTAATTAAGCATAACAACCTTTGCACACCCCACACTTTGTTAAGGGTTTAGCCTTCCATTGAGGCTTCACATGAAAATCAAAAGAAAGAAATCTCAAAAACGACGAAAACCGTAAAAGCCGAAAACTAACAATCTCTGAGAATTGCCCAAGTCAAAACAAATTTAGGAATGACTAACTCTAAATATCCAAACCCTAATTATAGTCTCTCTAGCTCCATACATAAGCCCATTGGATGCTAATTAGTCCATTAACTACTTATTACATAAAGACATTGCACAATTCCTGCATTTGGCCCGAAAATTAGCGTTTTATGCATTTTGACCCATTTACCGCCTGAACTGGGTTACTATGTACGCATGCAAGTTGTAGCTCTGTCTCTTACCTTTCCAACGCCACCAAGATCACCTTGAGCGAATAAGTATAGCCCAAGTTATGGCCCGCGAACGGAGCAAAGGTCATGATGAAATAAAATCCGAAATTAGTCAAGATTTACATTAAATCCCGATGAGACCCAATAACGGGTTTTGACCAAAGTGACACTTTAGAAACTATTTACCAGACTAACATTGTTTTTGCCAACGTGGCTTTTTTATTATTTTTTTTACTGCTGACGTGTAAAACGTCAGATCAGTTGAGTTGGCGTTTTTAAAGGAGTCAAGTAATATAGCGTTTTCACTTTTTCGACATGTGACGAGTTTTTAGGAATTTTTTTTCAAATAACCCAAATAACCCAAATTCCCCATTTGCCCCATTATATACACAAATACCTTTTTTTTTTTTCCCTCTCACTTTTCCCTTCCTCTATTCCCGACTTCCCACCTAAGTAATTTTTATTTATTTTTTAATGTATAGAAGTCGAGTTTGGGGCACTTGACTTCTCAATGGACATTTAGTTTTTTTTATTTTTATTTTTTCGTTAGGAAGTCAGGTTTAGAGAACCTGACTTTTGTTAGGTTTTTTTTTTTTTTGAATTTTTTAAAAAATAATGATTTTTTTGGTTTTTTTATTAATTTTTTTGGATTTTTATTTAAATTTGACGGATTTTTTGTCAGTGCAATCTCGTCCGCTCCTTTCTTTGTCGCAAAGGACAAAGATGATTATGACTCCCAGACGCACGTACAATAACGTTTACTCCCACGATGCAATCTTGTCCGTCGATTTCGTCGGTGCAATCTCGTCCTCTCCTTTCCCTGTCACAAAGGACAAAGATGATTATGACTCCCTGACGCGTACACAGTGACGTTTACTCCCCTGATGCAATCTCGTCCGTCGATTTCGTCAGTGCAATCTCGTCCGCTCCTTTACTTGTCGCAAAGGACAAAGCTGATTATGAAGCCCTGACGCGCGCATAGTGACATTTACTCCCCCGATGCAATCTCGTCCATCGATTTCGTCTATGCAATCTCGTTCGCTCCTTTATTGATGTCTATAAATAGAACTTCACTCAGCCTCACTCAACACTAGTCACACTACTGGCACTTCACTTAGCCTCACTCAACACTACCCACTACCTAAGTCATGAGTTCCTCATTTGCCTTTCTTTCTGTCTATTATAGTGGACAAATTGTAATGGGCTGCCCAGAAGGTGTCATGTTTCAATGCGACCATCCAAAGTTGATGAAGGTGAAGACCAACATCAAACTTGGTCAATTGAAACACTTTATCCAGAGGAAGATACAACCCGGCAACAACAAGAGGGTAGTCGAAATTGTTTATCGATACCCTACATCCATTGCATAAGGATATGTCCGGTACCAGCCGCTAAATCTTGAAGGAGCTGATGATGTACAGTTGATGTTCGACATGTTCGACAACTGTAGAAGCCTCGGTGTTTCTACCATTAAGCTATACGCACAGGTGGAGGATGTGTCCGATCTTGTCCCCCAAGCCATTGATCTTAATGCCCCAACACACCTCATCCACAAATCTTTTCCTGAGACTGAACCCTTCCACACATCATTTCCTCAAACAGAAAACTAGCACGTATCTTTTCTTTCATCCTTTGATTACCACCCATCTTTTCCTACTTCCTCAGCCCGCCACTCTTCATTTCCTCAAACAGAAGACTATCACCCATCATTTCCTCAGACCCAAGACTACAACTCATCATTTCATCAGACCCAAGACTACAACCTATCATTACCTCAGGCCTAAGACTACAACCCGTCCCCGTCTCATGATATCCCCGTCACTATTATTGTCGGTTTCCACCACGAAGAAGTCAGTGACTTCATTGAAAATGAAGACAACGTTCTTGCACTATCTGGCGACGACGACGATGTGGACGACGACGAACCTGCCGTTGTGCCCTTATCAATCGCACCTGCTTATGAACCACCGTCACACATGCATACCTTGAACTTCGACTAAATAAATAAGCCTAGTGAATTCAGTCACATATTGACCCGCCAGAATTTACTGTAACATTCTAAAATTTCAATATGATTATTTTTAATAAAAAGATTAAGCTATTATGGATTCAGTGTAAATAAAATTAGTAGTATAATAAATAATTTAATTGTGTAGCAATAAAATAAAAATAATACAAAAATAAAGCGAATAACTGGATCCACGTAATTATTACCTAATTATACAATTTGGCTTTAGCCAAATCCATGATAAGGTCAGGGGCGGCGTAACAAGAATTCAAGTTTGAATTCTTAAATATGAATAGAGGCCCATGGGATTTGTTTCCAAATTAAAAACAAAGGGGTTTGCAATTTATAGCTATTGCAGTATCATCAACAAAAAGGGGAAGCCGCAAGCAGCATCTTGGCGTAGTGAAGAGTGCAGAACGCCAATTTCAGGGACATTAAGCCAAGAGAACAAGATTGTTGATGAAACACTAAAATTCGTCTTACGCAATATTTAGAGCTTTTGGATGTCTACAGGAGGTGAGTAGAAATAATATTTCTCACCCTTTCCATGGTGCAAATTGTCTTGGGGTTTGGGTTATGCTTTCAAAATATGTTTTTTGGAAAATAATCCTGGTTTGGTCAAATCCTGATTTTACAAATTTGGGGGGTTTACTTCTAAGGTGTTTCTGCTGTCAATTAAATGTTTATTATTGAGATTGGCGCTATGATATATATGATACATGCGTCATTTGGTTGAATTGACATGCTATATATGCACAATTTGATGATATTTGTGATATTGGCATGATTCAATAACTGTTAATATGTTGAATGTTGTTTGCTGCAATACCGCCTATGATAGGTGTATTGAAAGTAACACTGCCAATGATTTGGGGTGTCGAAATATGAAATACCGCCATGATGGGGTATCGAAAGTAACATCGCCACACGTTGGGATGTCGAAATGAGTAATACCACCAGTGTACAATGGTTGGTATCGAAATGAGTAATGTCACAGAAGAGAAGGTGACATCAAAATACCTTCATGAGTAAGGTAGGCAATGAGACGCCATTGTTATGTGCAGTTTGAAAGTCATATGACATATGAGGATATTTGAGATTATTTGATATGTGAGACTTTGAAATACTTGAATTATGATGTGTTGATGATGACTGTTCATTGCCAATAATAATTTATATTATTATTATTATTTTATTATATACTATATTGAAAATAGCGGGTACCATGGATAGTTTTTCCGGTTACCGCACCGGCTGAGAACAATGCTTTTGTGAAAACCTTTTACACTGTATTTCTGTTCACCGGGATTTTATATCTCATTAGTAGTATTGTTTTCAGAGCTTGTGGACGATTCTATTGAGCAGCCAGATGTTTTGAAGACTATCTCTTTAGTTTTAGAGCTTGGTTAGTATTGTATGGCTTATGCCAGGAGGACCTTTATTATCTTTTAGTTATTTTCTTATGCGAGATGTTATAGACGCCCTGTTTTGAGGCTTTGAAACTTATTATTTTATTGTGGTTTTTGAACTAATGTAAACAATTATTTTGGATTAATATTATATTAAGTATTTATTCAGGATATATTTTAGAAATTTTTTATTTACCTTGTTTTATTTAAATTAATTATCTTTGGTTACTAATGTAACGAAGGGCTTTACACTCATAGCCATTCGATATGATGGGAAACCTCGTAGTTGGGATGAAGTTCCCTATCAAACAAGCTTGCATGTCCGTGATTAAGCACTTCCATATCAACCACTCTCTGGATTTCTCGGTAGTGCAATCTGATCAGGCGAGTTTCATTGCCAAATGCCGGATTGATGGATGCATGTGGAGATGTAGAGCAGTGTTGGGGAAGAAGAGCTAGATTTGGGAGATCCGAAAACTTGGGGCGGATCACACATGTGCATCAGCAAATCTTTCACAAAATCATCGCAAACTTGACAATAACCTTATCTGTGAAAGTATCAGGGGTATAGTTCAAAAAGATCCCTCAGTAACCGTGCCAGTGTTGATTGCACATATACGAGCAAAATTCTCGTACACCAACACGTACAGGAAGGCTTGGTTAGCCAAGCCAAAGGCTATTGAACTGATTTATGGGAACTGGAAAGTGTCATACAATCAACTACCAAGATGGCTCCTCGCAATGCAACAGTTTGTTCCAGGAACGATTGTATAGCTAGAGACACTGTCGGCCTACAACAGACATCAATTAATTCATCGTAAGCGAATATTTCATCGAGTGCTTTGGACTTTCAAATCATGCATTAGTGGCTTTGCGTTTTGCAAGCCCATCGTGTCAATTGATAGCACTTGGGTTTTTGAAAATACAAGGAGACCCTTTTGATAGCAATTGCTCAAGATGAGAACAACCACATATTTCCTATAGCCTTCACCATAGTCGAGGGTGAGACGGCGGACGCCTGGTATTTCTTTCTCTGAAACTTGAGAAGGCACGTCACACCCCAACCTGACATTTGCTTGATTTCGGATATGCACGAATCAATAAAAAGTGCCTTTCAGCGAGTAAACAGTGGATGGTCGCATGTGTATTGCATTCGACACATAGCCCAAAATTTCATGAGGCAATTCAAGAATGCAGATATATGAAAGCAAGTTGTTAATATGGGTTGGTAGTGCATTCATTTATATTGCAATTAATTTTTGTTTCTTTTCTCTTCATATCAATTTTGAACTTTGTTTATTCTGACTCTTCAGCATACGCCATGGAATATCCGACGTTAAATTATTGCTACAATGCTGTCAGAGAAGAAAGCGCAGAGGCGCGAGGTGGCTAGACATTTTCCCAAAGGAAAAATGGACTCAAGCTTGGGATGAGGGGAAGCGTTGGGGAACATGACATCCAATCTTGCTGAGTCCATCAACAACGTTCTCAAGGGAACGCGAAATCTACCAATCACTGCGATTGTCCAAACAACCTATTATAGGTTGGTTAGCCACTTCGTCAAGTGGAGAGAGCAACTGCAGGCAATTATCAGATCCGGCTGTGTTTATACAGAGATTCTCACTATGGCCACCGACGAAGAACGAGCAGCATCCAACTCTCACCAAGTCATTACTTTTAATCGGGACCAAAGAGTTTTCTCGGTCTAGGAAACGGTACGACCACGCAAAGTCCGAGCTTTGGGGAGATTCAAGGTGAAACTACTTGAAAAGTGGTGTGACTGTGGGAAATTCCTGGCACTACACCTCCCATGGTCACATGCCATCGTTGCTTGTTCACATGTTGCTCATGACTACATGACGTATGTGGCTGATAAATACAAATTGCAGTCCGCATTCAACGTTTACAACAAAGAATTCGGCGTGGTGCCCGACGAAGCTTATTGGCCAGATTATGATGGAGTTGAGGTGTGCCACAATCCAAACATGCGAAGAGATCCACGAGGTCGTCCACATTTTACTCGCATTCGTACTGAGATGATCCTCAGGGAAAGGGTCACTCAAAATGTTGTGGACTTTGTCGACAACCAGGGCATGCAAGGAAGAACTGTCCTCACCGTGTTGGAACTTCTACACAACCGTAGAGTAGAAATCAGGCACTACAAATTTCAGTGTACAAGTTTTTGTAATAGTTTCTTGTTATAAATTTTAATTAATGTTTACTATCGCATTATTAATTACTGCTACATATCATATAATTAACATCCAACAGAATTATTTAATTAAAAAAATTAATCACACTTTTTAAAACACTAAACCCAAAAAAACATTAAATTTAATTAAAATTCCAAAAAAATATATAATGTAACACCCCGATTTTTCGTGCTTTCTAAGGACGAGTTGAGTTTATATTTTTATCTGTGCTTTAGAAAATGATTTTGGGAAAACTAAAATCATAGTCTTGTTTCATATAATCGTAGGAGCCTACGGTTAAGTTTTGGGCCGAAAACTCAAACAAAACCCGATCTACGTTTTTCAGATGATAGTGTTTTTCTACTATCACGACCTAATCTTGACTAACGGACGAGACCATTAGTCTTAGAATTCGATCCTCTATCTTTTTCCTAAAATGTGTCCTGACGTCCAAAATATAAATAATATTTTATATTCGGGCCGATAATCGATCGAGGAGACGATTCGAGCTGTCTTAGGGTTTTTCGAGACCCATGATCAGATGTTTTTCATGCCAGAATTGTATCAAGTTATTTGATGACTCATACCAGTGTCGTGATGATTTCAAATATCGGGACGTGAATTGACCAAATTGCCCTTGGTTAATTTTTATTATTAATTACCTTTCCTATTATTAAAGTATTCAACCCATAAATATCTTCATTTTTCACTCTTATCTTCCCACATTTTCTCACTTCTTCGGCAACCCCTCTCCCCCAAATACCCCATCTTCTCTTCTTTCTCTCCTTTCTCTTTTCCTCTCATAAAAATCTCCATTGTTGACGGCTCAAAGCTTGGATTTTTGTGAAGCAACCTTCATCAATCTTGGAGTAGATCATCATAGGAGGTAGTATACCATCTCTATCTCTCTCAATCTCTCCTTTCTCTCCTCATATTTTAATGATCAAAGGTGTTAGGGTTTTGTCCCTAAAATCTTTGAAAATCCATGAAAAATTATAGGAAAATCGTATCTGTACCAAACCTATTTCTATGGCCTAGGTTCATGACATACTTGTATGGTCCAGGAGCTTAGAGCCAAGAAATCTCCCTAGCTATATTTTCTAGGTGGAGGCCGAAACCCCCCTATGTGTGTAGGGTAGGGTTTTGGTTGGTTTTTGATGTTCTGATCTGATATCTAGGGCTGTCACACTTAGTTAAGGTGTTAGCCAGAAAATGAGAAATTTTGGAGCTCCCTAGCTATTTTTAGTGTAATAGGGCCGAACCCTACGGGTGGTGCATTAGGAGAAATCTTTGTTTTGTGAGTTAATGCCGTTATGGTTTGTGTGTATGTAGTGATCGGCAGCGTGCTGGGCCGGTGACAAGTTGATCTGGTGTTCATAACTTAGCTGGAAACTACAAGAGGTAAGGAGATAAACCTGAGGAACTCCATTTCCGACAGCTATGTGCTGCATCGGTGTTTGTATGTATTTAATTATTCTGTATCTGATTGTTGGTTGATTTCTTGATTTACTGCTGTTGATTGGATTATGTATGATATAACTGCTGATATAGTTGAATGCATGCTATAATTGTTGAATGATTATATGGATGTATCGTGTGCCCTGCTGTGGGATTTAAGGCATTAGAGGACCTAATTTTGATTAGGATCCGACATTGTGTAACTTAAAAGCTTTAAAAGTCTGAAATGTATTTTAATAATGAAAATTGAAGTTTAAAAGCAAATAGGGCAGTAGAAACCTTCAATTATCCTAAATTGATAAATTGACCGTTTGAGCAAAGGTGTTTTGAGAAATGTAGTTTTCAAAGTCATATGAGTTCATTCAAGAAGAAAAAGGGTTTTGCAAGTTTTGTTTTAAGTCTGTGTTCACTGAAAAGCAACGAAAGAAAATGAAATGGTCTTTAGACCAAGTTTTGTTTTATGGAAAACCGATCCCGATGACTTTGTGTAAATATCGGAGATTTGGGTTTTTGGTTTTCGAGTTTTTAAGAAAAGTGGTTTTTAAAGTTTAGAAACTAGAAACCGAGACGTCGGGGTTCTGGAGTTCTGCAGAACACGTGGATCACGGATCCGTGTTAGTTGTGATCCTGTCGGCTTAGGGACGATCTTTGTGGTCCTGTGAGCTTGAGGATGTTTTTATGATCTTGAATCCAACATCCTAGACTGGTGCATCGGTTAGGGATGTTTAGGATTTGAGTTGTTTTGGATTAAATGTCTTGTTTTGAAAAAATGTTTTTGAGGCTTTAAGAGTCTAAGACATTATGGTGGTTGTTAGCGTTGATGCTACAACGAGGAAATATTGATGCGACAAAGATCAATTATCGGAAACTAGATAGTTTCTCATGCATTTTTGTGTGTTGGGCAGACGTGCCGTGAAACGAGGGACCTTGATAGGCAAGGGGAACCTGAGATGACTTGATGTCATTATGTAACATTGTGCCTTGACGGACAATGATGTCATACGTGCCAGGGAGAGCGTATTGTGCCCAGTGAAGAGGACAATATAGTATGACTTATACATCGTGAGTACCACTGACATGCGCGTCCATGTATTATTTCCTGGAAAGGTTACGTGCTCACGTTTGGCCGAATGTTGATTCTGGCGTTTGTTATTGTATCTTGCGGGGCAATAACGTTGAGTCTGATCAACTCGTGTTTATGGTGATGGGATTTCCGGAAATCTAGTTTGAATATTAGTTGAGATATATAGAAGTGTCATGCATACGTTTAGAAGATAATGTTGATTGTGGGGTACGAAGCCCTTGTGCCTTTACTGCTGTTAGTACTTGATTATACATGCTGTACTATGTGATGTATGATGATTTGAGTGAGTTACATTATATGAATCTGCTGTTTGGATTGGGCATATAGTTGTCGTTTTTGGATTCATATATTGGTTTCTCACCCTTGCATGTTTTTGGACTAGTTTGTCCTTTGGTATATATATTATATCCTGTTTACAGATGGAGCCGATGCCAGGCCATCTAGCGCACTCGGGGATGCGCGTCCCGGTTTTTGATCGGAGGACTGACCCAGCTGGGTGGGTTATCCACCCGGGAGTGGGAAGCGCAACATATACAGGACCAGTCTACACCGTGAGCGGGACGACGGAGACGGGACCTCGCAAGAGTACTCGGACTGTGGAGACCGTCCAGGTGCCTCTACCTCCCATCGGAATGATGCTGCAGGCCCTTATGCAGCAGGGTGTGATCGAGCATTTCGCCCCCGCTGCACAGTCCCCGCAGCAGCAGCCGCTACAGACACCTCCCCCCCTTTTGTTTTGGTAGCGGGTGAGCATGTAGTGGAGGATGTAGAGGAGGAGGAGGAAGAAGACCCTGAGGAGGATCCTCAGGAGGACCCGGAGGATCATCCCTTGGATGCTCCCGAGCCTCATCCACAGGAGAATGGGAACGTAGGTTGCCAGGGTTCTTCTCCTGGTTCTAGCATTGGACCTTCCTCTGGAGGATTGTCCAATGGCTTCCATTAGTCAGACCAGCTTAGGGTGTAGACTTTCTTTTGAGGCAGCGGTTTTTGGTAGTCTGTTAACGGCTACTGATGGCCATAGATTTTAGTGATATGGTTCCAGACTGTCGCTGCCTAGTTTATAGCTTTTTAGTAGTTCACCTTTTATCGTTCTTTTGTAAAGGGACGTGTTATCCATAGCTTTAGTTGTTGTATATATATATATTGTTATATATGAGTATTTCTGTTCTTTCTGGGGTGGTGGTTTATGAGTATCAATAAGAAAAAATTTTATCACGATTTTCAGAATCTAATTATACAAAGGATTTATTTTCCGAAAGTAAAACCAGTGAAATTTGATTTATCGATTTAATGTATGTTTTGAGTTACAAAAAGTGACATTGGTTTTGAGGGTGTCACATATATTGAATCCATAAAACAATTATTGTTATCAAATAATTAACATCCAACACAATTAGCTAATTAAAAAATTAATCACACATTTTTAAACCCTAAAACCCATAAAATTTAAATAAAAAACCAAAAAAAATTAATAAAAAACCAAAAAAATCATTATTTTTTTAAAAAATTCGAAAAAAAGTCGGGTTCTCTAAACCTAAATAATAAAAAAATCAAAATGTCCATTGAGAAGTCGGATGCCCCAAACCCAAGTTTTATACATTAAAAATTTTTTTTACTTAGTTGGGAAGTCGTGAATAGAGGGAGGGGAAAGTAAGAGGGAAAAAATGGGGTATTTGTGTATGTAATAGGGGAAAGGGGGTATTTGGGTATTTAATTTTTTTATTTGGGTTATTTGAAATTTTTTTTTGAGTTTTCACTGGTCGTTTTTTTATTTTTAGAATTTTCAAGAAAAAAACTTTTTTTAAAAAAAAAAACAAAAGTTGAGCCAGGACACGTGGCACCTCCTGGTGGAACGTGCCGCTGCGCTTAGCGCCATGTCCTAGTGGAACGCGCCACTACGTTTGGTGTCACGTAATGCGCAAGACGCTGTGGTGTATTCCACCATGACACGCCAAATGTTTTGACTATCCCCCTCACCCCCAACAGGGCATTACCTATTCCCCATCTCCGACTACATATTTATACCCCTCCCCAACAACCAAAAATAAATCCCCCCTCCCCCAAAGTTTCTTTATAAAATCCCCTTACTAAATTTGGATCACTCAGACACATGACTATACCATTTCTCTTCTTTCATATAAAATATCCTTATATTTTTCTTTTATTTTACCTTTTTATTTTATTTAAGGTATTTTTATATTTAAATTTTGTTATTTATTAAAAATACAATATTGTTATTATTTTTGTTTGTTTATATTTATCACACATCACTCTTCTCTTCTATTTTTATTAAATTATTGTTAATTATTATTATTATTATTATTGTTAAAATTATTAATGTTATTATTGTTATATAATAGTATTAATAGTTTATTATAAATATTGTTTTCATTACTATTAATATTGGTTTGTTATTATTATTATTATTATTATTATTATTATTATTATTATTATTATTATTATTATTATTGTTATTGTTCTTATTATTATTATTATTATTATTATTATTATTATTATTATTATTATTATTATTATTATTAGTAATGTCATTATTATTAATAAAGTTAGTAATGTTATTATTGTTTTTATTATCTTAAAAAAATATTACACTTAGCAAAAAAAAATGTTATTAATCATTTATGTTTTGATATGTTAGGTGAGAAGAATGGCATCAAGCTCTTATTCGTACCATGTGTGGTTAATCCTGGCCTAGAAGATTGATCAATACTTACGATGCAAGATACTCATGTTTCCCAACACGTGTGGAATGGCGGGCCTAATCTGGTATTAAAGGTTAAACTAGCACAACAGTTTCACGATGGAGCACGATTTGTTCGACGTCCATCAAAGCTTATCTCGATCAAGCCGGTTTTTTGGGGTTGCTCAACTTGCACTGTTTCAGGCCGACCGCCAATTATTGAGTGCATTTGTAGAATAATGGAGACCAGAGACACATACGTTACACCTTTATATTGGAGAGTGTGCTATCACACTACAGTATGTTTCAATTCTAATCTCTGCGTCGATAGGGAAGTGGTCATCGGTCGCATGTATAATGAGTGGCCTGAGTATGTAGAACATATGTTAGGTGTGTGTTCGGGTGAATTAGATATTAATGGGGGTCGAATATGGATGACATGGTTGGATGAACAATTCGACAACGTCGAACAACACAATGGCAGTGAGCACACGAGGAGACAACCTGCACACGTTAATGGGGAGGCGCGCTCTGGTATATAGTATCCTCGTGTGCTCATTGGCATTGTGTTGTTCGAAGTTACCGAATTGTTCATCCAACCATATCATCCTTATTCGACCCCCATTAATATCCAATTCACCTGGACCCAAGCCTAACATCTGTTCTACATACTCAGGCCACTCATTATAAGTGCGCCCGATGACCGCTTTCCCATCGACGCAGAGACAAAGTAGAATTGAAACATCCTGCAGTGTGATAGTACACTCTCCAAAATAAAAGTGGAACCTATGTGTCTCTGGCCCCCATCGTTCTACAAGGGCACTCAATAATTGGCGGTCGATCTGAAACAGTGCAAGTAAAAACCGACTTGATCGAGATAAGCTCTGATGGACATCGGAACAAATTGCGCTACGCCATGAAATTGTTGTGCTCGTCTAACCTTTAATACCCAATCAGGTGCGCATTCCACATGTGTTGGGAAACATGAGTATCTTGCATCATAAGTATTGATCGATCTTCTGGGCCAGGATTAACCAAACGTGGTACGGAAGACGAGTTTGATGCTATTTTTCTCACCTAACATATCAAAACAAGGTTGGGACATGATGTGGTATACCAAGATGGGACAGGAGATCCTCATCCCAAAACAGAAATGATTAATAGCATTATTTTTTACTAAGTGTAATATTTTTTTAAGATAATAAAGACCATAATAACATTAATAACATTAATAATAATAATAATAATAATAATAATAATAATAATAATAATAATAACAATAACAACAACAATAATATTAATAACAAAACAATATTAATAATAATGAAAACAATAATTATAATAAACTATTAATAATATTGATATTAACAATAATACTATTGATGATGATAATAATAATAATAAAATTTCTAATATTAATATTAATATTATATAAAAATAATAACATTAATAATTTTAACAATAATAATAAATAATAACAATAATTTAATAAAAAACACAATAACAAAAATAGAAGAAAACAATGGTGTGTGATAATATAACAACAGACAAAAATAATAATAATAATATTGTATTTTTAATAAATAACAAAATTTAAATATAAAAATAACTTAAATAAAAGTAAAATAAAAGAGAGATATAAGGATATTTTATATGAAAGAGGATAAGTGGTGTAGTGTTGTGTGTGTGAGTGATCCAAAGTCAGTAGGGGGATTTTATAGTGAAACTTTGGGGTGGGGAATTTAATTTCGATGGTTGGGGATGGGTATAAATGGGTGGTTGGGGATGGGGGAATAGGTAATGCGCTGCTGAGGTTAGGGGGACAGCCATGACACGTGGCGCGTCCTAGTAGAACACACCACAACTTCTCATGCTTTACGTGGCGCAAAGTGCAGTGGCGCATTCCACCAGGACATGCCATGTGTCCTGGCTCAGCTTTTGCTTTTTTATTAAAAAAAAGTTGTTTTTTTTCAAAAATTCTAAAAATAGAAAATTTATTAGTAGAAACTCGCCACATGTCGAAAAAGTGAAAACGCTAAATCAGTTTGAATCTTTAAAAATGCCACCTGATCTGGCATTTTACACTTCAGTAGTAAAATAATAATAATAAAAACCATGTTGGCAAAAACAAGGTTAGTCTTGTAAATAGTTTGAAAACCAAGTTATCAACTAAAAATATAATATTAGGCCTAATAAACAACCAATATGGTTAAGTACAAAGCTATAAAAAATGTCTTAAAAGTGGTTGATCAAATCCCCCACACTTAAGCTTTTGCACTCCTGGGCAAAACACACAATAGAACCAAAAATGCATGAAAATAAACTTGACAAATCTTTCCAATGAATCTTGGAAAAGCAAAGTAGCAAGTAAAATGCAACATCCGAACTATAAAGGAGTCATGACAATCATGAATAACAACTCCTCACATTTAAAGCAAGAGGCTAGATCCAACCAACAAGTGAATCACAAGTGATAGAATCCTCACAAGGTATATTCTCAAACTCTCAAGTATCTAAGTTTATGTTTACACTCATAGCACTCATGAAAGTAAGCACTACTATAGGCTTGACAAACCTCTAAGATCCACAGTTGAAGTACATCCATATAAAGATCAAAAGGACTTTATTAAGGTTGTAATGGGTTCAAGGTAAAGGTGCAATATTTGAAAGGATAATCAAGCTATAAACCAAAGAAGATAGAGGAGCAATGGAGAATGAATCCTAATTAAGCGTGAGAAATCCCCTAAAATAAAACTCATCTTCCAAACCCTCTTATTTTTTACATTCATCTTTTTTTCATAACCAATTTATTGCTTATTTATTTTTTTATTCACCTTTTTAATGCACTTGCCAAATTGCCAATCAAGTATCAACATATAAACCTTTAAGCATAACAACCTTTGCACACACCAACACTTATTTAAGACTCATTCCAAAAACAATTCCAAAGTTCCTTTATTCCCTCACATCATTGTTTTTCATTTATAAGCTTGTAATGAGCTATAGAACAAAGAATGGGATATATGGGCTCAAAAGAGCTAACAAAGGGATAAATGCAAGGTTGGATTATTTGGCTAGTAGCTAATCAAGAACAAAGATGCCTAAATCACCTCAATACATGCATATGAGCAAGAAGTTTCAAAAAGAGTCAAGCCAAGTTCTAGAGTAACAAACTATCATGAGTGAAATCACACAAGAAAGAAAGAGAATGACATAATGTAGTCCATCCAAGTATAAGGCCCAAAATCTCTCCAAGGACAAATCTATCACATGTAACATACATATTAGTTTTCAAGCCAACTTGTTACACTAAAAATTGCAAGGAAGCCATTCATATCATGCCACAACACCTCTAACTAAAAATGATGAAATCACTCACAACTTGTACAAACCTAGAAATTCGATTAAAGGCATGCAAAACTAGACAAAAAGCTTAAAAACAACACTTTTTTTGTTTTTTTTAAAATCAAACTGAAAACAGAAATAAAATGCTGAAACTGAAAACACATCTCACCCCACACTTAAATCAAGAATTGTCCTCAATGTGCATACAAAATAAAACAAGAAAGACGAGTGTAAAATAAGAGTAAGGAGAGAAAAACCTTCATCCAGGTAGGAAAAAGTGAACTTCAGGGAATGCGGGTTTTTCCAAAGAGAGTTGTTCAACAGTTTCCTCTACAAGCGTGGGGCTCTCATAGAAAGGCTTGAGATGGTGCCCATTGAATTTTAAGCTTTTATGGGTGGCCTCACTCTTTATCTCTACTACACCATAAGGAAAGATATTAGTGACAACAAAAGGACCAATCGATTTAGATTGAAGCTTACCAGCCATGATTCTAAGGTGAGATTTGAACAATAACACTTTTTGGCCAATGGAGAACTCCTTTCTTGACATCAACTTCTCTTGGAAATGTTTAGTCTTCTCCTTATAAACCTTGGAGTTCTCATAAGGCTCCAAACAGAGCTCCTCAAGTTGTTGTAATTGAAACTTCCTTTCTAAGCCCGCTTGGTCAAATGCTAATTTACAACACTTCACCGCCCAATATGCACGATGCTCTATCTCCTCTGGGAGGTGACATGACTTGCCAAATAAGGGGACATCCTATAGGTGTCTTGTAGGCTGTCGGATGAGCCCAAAGAGCCGGCGACTCCAATCTTTCCTATTTGGCTGCACTATTTTCTCCAGAATCTGCTTGATCTCCCTCTTAGAAACCTCAACTTGCCCATTAGTTTGGGGACGGTATGATGTGGATACTCTATGCATAACCCCATACTTCCGGAGCAAGGCCTCCATGGTGCGGTTGCATAAATGAGTCCCTTGATCACTAATGATGACTCACGTCACCCCAAACCTGTAGACTATATTAGACCAGACAAAATCCTCAACAACTCAAGAATCATTAGTCCAGGTGGCCTTGGCCTTCACCCACTTAGAAACATAATCAACAGCTTGCAAAATATAAGAGAAACCAAAGGAAACAGAAAAATGGCTCATGAAATCAATACCCCACACGTCAAAGATCTCGAGGAAAAGCATAGGTTACAGGGACATCTCATGTCTACGAATAATGGTTGCTCCTTCTCTCTGGCATTGCTCACAAGTACGGGAAGTCTCAAATGCATCTCCGAATATGTGGGACAATAGAATCTTGAGTCTAGCACCTTCCTTGTTGTCCGATGTGGTCCAAAATGCCCTCCCACTACAGAGGCATGACAAAAATGAAGGACTGATTGCATCTAATGGTCGGCAATACATCTCTGAATCACCTGGTCACTACAAAATTTTCAAAGATAAGGATCATCCAGCACATAATATTTGGAATCACTTTTAAGTCTATCTCTCTATGCTCTAGATGCATGTGCAGGTAAAACTCTAGCAACCAAGTAATTAACCAAATCAGCAGACTAATGTGTAGAATCTTGCAGCTGTAGAAGTTGTTCATCAAGGAAATCATCGCGGATTGGAAAAGGATCCACAACTCTCTCTATCTAGCTCAAGTGATTTGCTACCATATTCTCTGCTCCGCTTCTATCTCTAATCTCCAAATCAAATTCCTAGAGCAGCAACATCCATATAATCAACCTCGGCTTCGCCTCCAGCTTCTTCAACAAGAACTTCAAAGTTGCATGATCAATAAAACCAATCACTTTAGAACCAAGAAAATATGTTCTATATTTGTCAAGTACAAACAAAATAGCTAATAACTCTTTCTCAATGGTAGTGTAATTAGTTTGTGCAACATCTGAAGTCCTAGAAACATAAGATATAACATGAGGTGATTTTCCAATTCTCTGCGAAAGGACAGCTCCCAAAGCATAATTGGATGTGTTGCTTCCAAAACACACTTAAAGGCAAGTGTATCCTGTCACAGGAGTAATATAGGACGGAAGTTCAGATATCATATCCAAGAGATTAATTATGATACGCAAGTGATTAAGTACTAGAATAGAGAAATTCTTATACTATTTAGACTAACGGAATACTAATAATAATAAAATAACGATGTAGCAGAAGTAAAATATAGTGAAATAGAAATAAAAAGAGTTTAAGCAATCAAGAGTAAAAAAACCTAGAGTCATGGTTTCACTTGTACTTTTGATACCCCCCCAAATCCTAGTTCTACTCAATTTCGCAGTTGCTTTTCGAATATCAATCATTCTACGAATACTATTAATTATTTGTGAGGCAATCATTAATCTTTTCCCTAGATGAACCCCATGTTTGTTAGCCAAAGAGTTCAAATGATTAGAAAGCATAATGAGCAAAGAGGTTGAATAACTGAAATGAGTAAATCACGTTTGGTCGTCCTTTAATTTAAACCCCGGTTATCCTATAGATCTACCAATTTAATTGGGCTTGATAGCCAAAATATCAATCAATTGATTATGAGCATACAAAGGGTGCGCAATCCTAGTATGGGATGAACTTTGAAACCAAATAGAATTCAAATTAAAGCTAAGACATAGCAAAAAAGGTTTCTACTAATAAATGATCCACGACAACTCTAGTGGTGAATTTAGCTACCCATAATAATAGATAAAACCAAAATCAACAAGAGAAAACGCATCCTGAAGAGTTAGAAGAAGAAGTGTCTCCAACTTAACCCCCAGGTGCAAATCCTACTCTAGAAATCTAAACTACCAAAAGCTATTACAAAAGATAAGAGTATGACAAAATATCCAAGCATGAATAAGAATGGTACAGAGGGCCTCTATTTATAGGAAAATATGACAATAGGACTCAAAATTAGGTCTTCTGCGCAGCCAGCACGGGTGTGCTCATTAGTCAGTACGGCCATGCTCTTTATTGTGTTAGGTCGTGCTCAATTCTGCTCGAGCATACCAACTTCGTAAAATAACGTTCTAGTGCACTGGCATCAGCACGAGCGTGCTCAATCTTCTGCACGGTCATGCTCTTCAGTTGTAAGGTCGTGCTTGCTTCAGTCAGGTCTTGCTTCTCTGAGTCAGGCCTTGGTACACTTTGGCACAGGCATGCTGGTGTTTGGCACGGTTGTGCTTCATCTTCAAAGATCAGCTTTAAGTCATTCTGGTAAGGCTTTGTTTGGATGATTGAGCTGGAGGACTTGCACGGGTGTGCTCATGTCTGGCACGGCGGTGCTCGAGCTTAGAACATCAGCATTCTCTTTATTTTAGCTAAAAAACCTTCATCTTTTATCATAAGTTCATCAAATTACGTCTAAACGTCGATTCCATCAAAACTTAAGTAAAAGGGTGAAATATAACAATAATCATCATGAAATGCATCAAAATTCAACCCAAATACTCCATATAAAATACACAGAATTAAGGTTTATCAGGATGCATCACACATGATCTCAAAAGGGAGTGTCGAATCTGGTGGTTGGATGATATGCGTGGAAGCAAGGCCCTTTTGAGGGAATCAAAGTCCTCTTTGGACTTCTCATCAAGTCAAACCTAACATCATTCTACAGTAAGTTGGATAGTGGGAGGGTTATCTTACTGAAGTCTCTGATGAACCGCCTGTAAAAACCTACATGACCAAGACAAGAGTGAATCTCGCATATGCATGATGGGTAAAGTAAATGAGAAATGACATCAATTTTAATTAGCAGGATCTACTTATATTCCCTTTCTAGAGATCACATGGCCTAGGACTAAGCCTTTCTCTACAATAAAATGACATTTTTCATAACTAAGAACAACGTTAGTCTCAATGCATCTTTGCAAAAATATATCTAAACTTTCCAAACATATATAAGATGAGGAACCATAAGCAGTAAAATCATCCATAAACACTTCAATGGAATTTTCAAGAAAATTAGTAAAAATACTAATCATGCACCGCTAGAAAATGCCAGGGGGCATTGCATAGGCCGAAGGGCATCCTCCTGTAGGCAAAAGTACCTGATGGCAGGTGAATGTGGTTTTATCTTGGTCCTCTAGTGCAATATGAATCTGGAAGTTCTAGAAAAAATCATCAACAAAATACTAATGGGACTGTCCAGGCAAACACTCAAGCATTTGATCAATGAAGGGTAAAGGAAAATGATCCTTTCTTGTTGCTTGATTGAGCCTCTTGTAGTCAATACACACTCTCCAACTATTATGCACTTCGGTGGGAATAATTTCATTCTTCTCATTTTGCACTATTGTAAGGCAAGTCTGCTTAGGTACAACTTAGATCGGACTCACCAATGGTTGTCTGGTATAGGATATATGATGCCATCTTGTAAAAGCTTGGTCACCTCCTTCTTCACAACATCTAGAATCAAGGGATTAAGTCTCCTTTGTGGCTGCCTCACTGGTTTGTCTTTATCCTCAAGTAATATACTATGCATGCACATGGAGGGGCTAATTCCATGAATGTAAGCTAAGGTCCATCCAACAGCTCTTATGCTTCCATCACTGACAATTTCTCATTCTCCTCTAAGTATGTATACTTCAAATGCTCTGACAGTGGCATAAGCTCTAATGCAAGTGGTTGCTCAATGGAAGGAAGCATTCTGGTTGAAGGAATTATATCTGCAACCTGTAACTCAACAAGGCATTCAAATTCAGCACCATCATGATCTAAGTCACATGCAATATCACAATTAACATGAATATGCAAGCAGGCCTCAATCTCAACACAAATAGTACATAATTTAGAATCAATGCAAGTGCGACAAGTATATAATCAAGTGTGGGAGAAGTCCACGCCTAAGCGTAGGGAAGCTGCACGCTTTAGCGTGCTCAATGCAGATAAATAGTGAAGTCACTTCTTCGCTTTCACTTTTTTCACGTGACGAAACATTCTCTTCTTGACCTATAAAGCACACAGGGAGGCAAAGCAACCATTAACAAGCTTCCAAAGCTTGGTTCGTGGAATCCAGCTAGCGTAACCCTATTTGAATCGTGCTATCATGTTGGTAACTTTGCCTTCTACATTTTTGACCGACCGAATCTTCGTTACGTCAACGGTACGTCGAAGTTCCGTCTATGCCGACATTATTGACGTCGATGTTCTTAGTTTGTTATTCATGTTCTTCAATCGTTCTAAGCTTTAATCTTCATTTTTGATTCGTTCTGGGATTAATGGCATAGTGCACATGTTGCTTTTGTGATTAGGGTAAGTTTCAAAATTGTGTTCGTGATCATACTTGGAGGAGGTAGCGGCTGTGTTGGTGTGCACATGAGAAATGTGGTGTTCTTAGTGTTCGTGGTGTTTGTGAAACCGATATCAGGTGGGAGAAAGAATCACAACTCATTAAGGAGGCAAGAGTAAAATAATATACATTGATATGCATAGTGGAACCTAAACCCTATTAGTGGTCGATTAATCGATAACACCTAACTCACATTGGTGACTACTGCGATGTGGTACCATACATTTAGGCATTATATGTTTATAGCCGATAGATTGATCGATCTTCAGTGAATCGAGGTTGCATGCTTAATATGATATGTTTGCTTGCTATGATGTGTGATGATATATGTGCTACGTGGTGCTATAACATGCCTTAGGGTTATATGTGTATATGCTTGCATGATAAATATGCTTGATGTGATAATATTCTTCTCTTCTACGTTATGGTTAATCCTGCATGAAATGATATGCCATGCCTGAGAATGGAAATGAAGCGTTTTGGCGCTGTTCGCATGATTAGAGATAAGTGACGATCACTATGGATCGGGTGATTCATATTATGAGTTTGATTGATGGTGTGTGTGCTGAAGTACTCAACCTAATGACTTTGTTCAGATGGTTTGTGAGGAGTAAGGAGCACCCTGCTTGGCATAGGGTGTTAGTCCTTAGTGTGTACAAAATATGGGTTGATGTACTAAGCCGCTGATCAATAGATGAGTTGGTGCGATTCATATTGCATTGTTGTTATATTCACCACCGTATGGTTTGATAGCGGGCGAACATCCTGATGTGCTGGGGATGTGTCGTGACCATGAGACTTGGTAGTGGACGATCATCCTAATCTGTTAGGGATGGATCGTGGTGACAGCTGGACATCTTGGTCTGCTAGGGATGTGCCACGGTGGTGGATGGGGCATCCTGATGGGCCAGGGATGTCGCGTCATGGCCGAGTCTTCATGTAAGATCTAGGCTTCATAAGTAAGTGGGACTAGTAGTTAAGTGAAAATGATCTTGAGAATGGTTGCTGCGATATAATTTGTTTGTTTGTGAATGTGCTATCTGTGTATGTTATTTTACTACTACTTTCCCTTTATATGATGTGTTGTAGATCCTTATCTCCTATTTCTTTATGTTATATTATGTTATGTTTACTATTACTCTACGAGAAGACCTTGTCGAGGAAGCTATTCCTAAGGAAGATGGCATGCCTTATGAACCCGATGCTGGTGGGATAGTCACGAATCATAGTCTTGAGAGACTTTGAGTTTCTCTATCACGAGTACGACGAGAGGTATTGGGAGTTCAACTAAGCCTGATGTCTGACTGTATATACGGGGCCAGTTAGCATTTATTTTCGTCTACGGGGCTCACCTAGAGCTTGTCTGATTGGGAGGATGTGGACCAAACCCTGGGAGTATCAACATGACTCGGATATTGCTTGGTGTTCTCATGCTACATCACGTAGAGGTTTGTAGCCAGAGGGAGGCATGCTTGTAGCCAGAGGAGGATGAAGGAGGCATGATGTTAGAGGATGGTGCATGGTATCCGATAGTTCTACCATGTATAAGCCACTACAAGTCTATTAGAGGTGACATCGAGCATCAGTGAGGAGTTCCCGATATCCATACCAGTGTCTAAGTGAAGTCAGGGGTGTTTTGTTATGGCCAGTGAGTCTCGAGAATTTCTTTTTATGTTTTGATGTTTTTTGGCAAGAGGAGAGCTGATAGTTGGATACTTGTACTTATGTATGTACCATTGTTTCCTTTGTCTTGGCGTACTCTGAGGTAACTTGATAACTACATGATGTGTGCCCTGCTGATGGGGCCACCTATGTATATATATACATATATATGCATATGTATGTGCATTCCTAAAATTTTTAAATACTTGTGTGCTTAATAAGCGCGCTAACGTAATACATGATTAACATTAATTAATTAGGTTCCTTAATAGAACGGCGAGGGGACGTCTCATAGAGAATGATCTTTTGATCGTAAGTTTAGTGAATGACTTCTATGATAGTGGATCTTAATTAATTATTCCTATGCTTAGGCTTGGAATGGATTGTTATCATCAAGAGGTTCAAAACGATGATAAGTAAGTAATGATGTTAGTGATGCTATGTGAAAATTTAAGGTGATAATACAAGGATGGTTGTGGATTATATGTTTATGACTCTGAATGATATAATGAATTTTAATTATGTTTGTTATATACTATGTTTTGATGCAAAAAGGTTATGGCTTGTTATAAGTAAAGAGGGACTTGTTATACAAAAATAGTGATGTGTGCAAGTGTACACAATCATAACAAGTAATAAAGAGTAAGTAGAGATTGTTCCCACGAGGATTTGAATGAGCTAACAACTCTAGCTATAAGCTAGAACTTCAATTTGACAAGTGTTAAGAAACCAAGCAATCAAAATTTAGAGGCAATCAATTATTTTGCAAGAACTAAAACTGATGGAGGATAACGTAAAGTCGCAAGAGAAAAAAAACAAAAATAAATGAAGAGCGTTAACAACTTATAAAAACAGCTAGGGAGGCTAATCCTTTGTAATCTCTACTACAGGGCAATTTATGCTTCAGAATGCTACAACATTTAGTCCAGGAACAATATTTGCTTTCCATCAGTAATAACCGAGTTTCATTAAATGCTCCTTATTCCTAAGTTCAAATTAAATCTACTCAGTTCTTGGTTTAGTATATCCAGATACTTAAGGCCATGATAGTCTATGTCTAACACAATCAACTCGAATTAATTTTCCAATTAATTGAAATAAACCTTATCTTCTAGACAAGTCCACTTGCTCAGCTTTTCCAAGCTTAACAAATAAGTATTCTAGTTGAGATGACCAGATTCAACCAAAAAAAGGAATGAGGCACAGAATAGAAGAAAATGCAATGCATATATTGACATAAATCACCCAGAAGTGCTGATTACAAATTCATAGCTCCAAGCTTAAGAGATTTAGCTCATGATGAGCATAACAACAGCAAACGAAATTAAAGATAAAGATAGCTCCATTAATGGATAATAAAAGCTTCAAAGAAATATTAAGGAAAGCAAGGTTGCGGCTGTACTGTGCACTAGAGAGAGATGATCCTCCTGTAGCCAGCTGACCTTTTCTTTATATCCACAGAGAATGTTCCCCAAATAGGGTTTTTACAAAATACTCTCTCTCCTCACCTTTTTGGGGCTTTTAGTAATATTTGCACACAAGTTACATCCTTGGCCCATTTCCCTAAGTACAATACTATTAATCTTTCTCTTCAGCTGTGGGACACGCCCTCCTTGATTGATATCAGCACAAAGCAATTTGCTGAGCTAGCATGACTTTTGTCTTGTAGTGGTCCTCTTTTCCAACGCTGCAGCATTCCAGAGAATCTATTTTCCATTTGATTTCCTGATCACCCAACACAGCTTTCCTTAAACATATGTTATTAGTAATTTCAACTGTCAAGCAGATTAAAGACTTGCATTGATTAAGTAAAGAAGGACATAATAACTCTTATTTCTAAGAGTTATCACACCCCCAAACTTGTATCATTGCTTGTCCTCAAGTGATGAAATGAACAGAAGACACAACGAAACAGCCTACTAGAACACCCAAAATCACAAAAATGGCAGAAATTGGAGCAGCTTTCACAATTCTCCATAACAACCTCTGACAAACACAAAACGCCACACCATTTAGTTTAGCAAAACCTTTGATCCAGAATCTAGTTCCAAGTGTTGTGTGTGCAACCCTATTACCCAAGATGAGCTCACCCAAGTGATGCTAAATACTCAGCTCAATCTCACATCAGATAGTTGACCCAACTTTCCTTAATTCCTTCAACCATAGGGGTATATAGCATCAGATAATATAACACAGGTGGGAATTTATATATATATATATATATATATATATATATATATATATATATATATATATATATATATATATATATACATAAATTGAGTAAAGGCCCAAATTGGTCTTTGACAAAAAACCACAGTGACATTTTGGTCTCTGAAAAATGGAAAATATCAATTTGGTCCTCATGAATGTAAAATGCGGGTCAAATTGATCCTTTTTAGGGTAATTTTTAGGGACATTTTAGTCCCTGTAAGGGACTATTTTGACCCTCATTTTACATTCTTGAGGACCAAATTAATATTTTTCATTTTTCAGGGACCAAAATATCTTCGTGGTTTTTTGTCAAGGACTCATTTGGGTCTTTACTCATATATTTTTTATAGAAGATAACATGGTAGCAGGTAATTCTCTAGTAGCCTACATGATCTCAAAGGGGTGTCCTCTTTATTGGGAACAGGCATTTCCTCAATAATCCATTAGTCTCAAAGGGGTACCTTTTTTTATTTTTTTATTTTTTATTTTATTTTATTTTTTAAAAAAGAAAAAGATAAACCCCCAAACTTATATTTTGCCTAATGCTTTGTCTCACCCTTGATTGTCATATTAAGATCATTTTAAATCAACTCCAAATTCTTGGTCTTACCTTAAAATTGTTTAGCTCAAAAGTCCTTTTCTGCCATTTGAAGAAGTCATTGGAGAAGCTCCAAAACAGTTGTTGTTGCTGCGTATGATGCTACAACATTTTGGTATAGTTATCCAGTTTCTTTGCCAACCCTTCTTGCTGGTCTTGCTGCACAGAGGGTTGAGATGGAGCTGTTGCAGATTTGGATGAAGAAGTTGTAAACCTTTTGATTACAGCAAGGTCGAGAGCAACTTTGTTGGACATGATCTCCTCTCCAGAAGAGGGCGTGACTCCACTTCTCAAACAGAGATCATTAATTAAGGAGGAGAAGAAAAGACGCCCTTTTGGCTTGAAAGCACATGCAATGATTTCTTTTTCCACCAGCTTGCCTACATTCACCTTCTTGCCTTCTTATCAACTGTTTCCAGATGGGCAGTGGGCAACATTTTGTGTCTAAGAACATGATACCACACTTTGGCAAGAGGCTTCAAGGCAGGCCTTGCAAACTTCCAGTTGTCATCCTGAGTAAGCCAAACAGCACCTTCGACTGTGAGCTCGTGCATCATTTCATTCAGTGCACTTTCAGCTACTCCTTCTAACTCAGCCGTATATTCATCTTCAATGTCACTCAAACCCCAATGCATATTCAGAGTGGCAACAGAGAAGGATAGACGAATGCCCCTCACCATTGCATATTTTTGTTGAGGTGAGGTTAGGTTCGCGTAGAACTCTCTCACTAAAGGCACAATGGGGTCTCTCGGATGAGCAACAAACTTCTTCCAGTTGTGGGCATCAATAATGTGAGCAACTTCTTCAGTCAACCCATAATGCACGTCAGAAGTGAGGAAGAACCCCTTTTCCAGATGGAAACCCCTCTTTGAGATTTCATTGTCAAATCGAACCCTAGCTTCATCATTCACAAAGGTGGGAGCTTCTTCATCAGAGCTGTCTACGATGGGGACAACAGGGACCTTCTTAACAGCTCGTGTCTTGACTTTCCCCATGACTGCTCAGTGATTTGGTCTTTTATGGTGTTTTGGGAGATGGGGTCAGCGAGAAAGGTAGAGTGGTTGTGGTGGGGAATGAATGTGGAAAAGGAAAGGGAAAGTGGTGCTTTAATAGGAGTGAGACGTAATGGGGAGATGTGAGTGATTGGGAAGATAGGGTCAGAGTAAATGAGTCTAGGAGAGAGAAATGTTTCCGTTGGACCACTGCTTGTCCCCATCTTTATAAAAATCCTCTCAACTGCTTGTCCACTTCAAAATTTTGCTATTAAACCATTGGACGAAATGGGCTCCCAACCTGCCCCTCCACATTGGGCTAAAAAATCACATGAACCACCCCCTTTTCTCAGCTCAAACCTTTGAAAACATCTGCACCACATTTCTGTTAACAGTATTTATTGACATGGTAAGAAAAAAAACTAAGTAAAGGAAATTTAACAAAAAGAAAAGAAAGGATTGAAGAGCTGGGTTGCCTCCCAGTAGCGCTTGATTTAAAGTCTTCAACCTGACTTTCAGCTTGTAGGACTCAGGGGTCAGTGAGCTGGATAATGGCCTTCATCCTTGTGCACGGCTCACCCCTGTTTTGTTTTACTCACTGTCCATTAACCTTGAACTCTCTACCAGAACTTTCA
The DNA here is from genome assembly GCA_039655645.1 of Ammopiptanthus mongolicus. NCBI lineage: Eukaryota > Viridiplantae > Streptophyta > Magnoliopsida > Fabales > Fabaceae > Ammopiptanthus > Ammopiptanthus mongolicus. The sequence goes on along the minus strand of CM077345.1, from coordinate 24,438,428 downwards.
TCTAACAAGTCCACAGCTCCATGGGGGTATACTTTCACCAGCTTGAATGGCCCTGACCATCATGATTTAAGTTTCCCAGGGAGCAACCTTAATCTGGAATTAAACAACAATATTTGCATGCCCACCACTAGTTCCCTTGGCTGAATTTTTTGATTGTGCCAAGCCTTGGTTTTGCTCTTGTATACTTCAGCATTCTCGTAGGCAAAAAGCCTAAATTCTTCCAATTCATTGAGTTGCAGGAGCCTTGCTGTCCCAGCTGCTTGCGCATCAAAATTGAGATTCTTGGTTGGCCAAAAAGCCTTATATTGTAGCTCAATTGGCAAATGGCAAGCTTTGCCATAGACCAATATGTAAGGAGACATGCCAATAGGTGTTTTGAATGCAGTTCTGTAAGCCCAAAGGGCATCATCCAGGTGTAAGGACCAATCCTTCCTAGAAGGATTGACCACTTTCTCCAGGAGTCTCTTAATTTCTCTGTTATACACTTCAGCCTAGCCACTTGTTTGTGGGTGGTAGGCAGTGGCTACCTTATACTTGACACCATACTTTGCCAACAAGTTGGCAAATAGCTTGTTACAGAAATGTGAGCCTTCATCACTGATGATGGCTCAAGGAGTACCAAACCTGGTAAAGATATTCTTGTGCAAGAACTTGGTAACTACCTTTGCATCATTAGAGGGCTATGCCACTGCCTCCACCCACTTAGACACACAATCCACTGCTACCAAGATGTAAGCATTCCCATAAGAGATAGGGAAAGGACCCATAAAGTCAATACCCCAAACATCGAATAATTCAATCTCCAGGATAACATTCAATGGCATTTCTTGCTTGCTAGTGATGTTACCAACTCTCTAACATCTATCACAGCCTTTTGTAAATTCTTGGGCATCTTTGAACAATGTGGGCCAGAAATAGCCAGATTGTAGGACCTTGGCAGTAGTCCTTTTCCCCCCCAAAATGGCCTCCATAAGGGGCAGCATGGCATTGATTAAGGATTTCAATTATTTCCTCCTCAGTAGCACATCTCCTCAATATCTGATCCGGGCATTTTTTGTATAAGTAAGGCTCATCCCAATAGAAATATTTGGCCTGATGGAAGAATCTCTTTTTCCATTGAGAACTCATTTCTACTAGGATGACTCGACTCACCAAGAAATTCACCATGTCAGCATACCAAGGTACTGCAACATCTTCTATTGATAATAACTGTTCATCAGGAAAACACTCCTCAATGTCTTTTTTAGACTGCTCATCAACACTCTCTGCAATTCGGGACAAATGATCTGCTACTTGATTTTCGATGCCCTTTTTATCTCTGATCTCCAAATCAAACTCTTGTAGCAAAAGCACCCACCTTATAAGCCTCGGTTTTGCATCTTTCTTATCAATAAGGTACTTAATTGCTGCATGATCAATGTAAACCACCACCTTGGCCCCCACCAGGTAAGGTCGAAATTTATCAAAGGCAAAAACCACAGCTAACAACTCTTTTTCAGTGGTAGTGTTGTTGATCTAAGCACCAATCAAGGTCTTTGAAGCATAATAAATAGTATGAAATACCTTGTTGTGTCTCTGACCAAGAACAACTCCCACTGCAAAATCGCTGGCATCACACATTAGTTCAAAAGGTTGTTCCCAGATTGGGGTTACAATTACTGGAGCTGTGATCAAAGCTGTTTTTAGGAGTTCAAAAGCTTCAAGACATTCTGTTGTGACATCAAATGCTCTGTCATGCTCCAGAAATATACATAAGGGCTTGGATATCTTGGAGAAGTCCTTAATGAACCTCCTATAAAATCCGGCTTGTCCTAAGAAACTTCTGATCCCCTTTACTGATGTTGGGGGAGGAAGTTTTTCAATCACTTCAATTTTTGCTTTATCAACCTCCATCCCCTTCTTTGATACTTTATGGCCCAATACAACGCATTCTTTGACCACAAAATGAAATTTTTCCTAATTCAGAACCAGCTTAGTGTCCTCACATCGATTAAGGACCTGTTCTAAATTGTCCAAACATCCATGGAATGATTCTCCAAAGACTGAAAAATCATCCATGAATATTTCCATGGACTTCTCAATGAAATCAAAGAAAACGACCATCATAGACCTTTGGAAGGTGGCTGGTGCATTGCATAAACCAAAAGGTATCCTTCTGAAAGCAAAAGTGTCATAAGGACAAGTGAAAGTAGTTTTCTGTTGATCCTCGGGAGCCACTGCTATTTGGTTGTAACTAGAGTAGCCATCTACGAAACAGTAAAACTCTTTCCCTGAAAGTCTATCCAACATCTGATCAATCAAAGGCAGTGGGAAATGATATGTTCGAGTTGCCTTATTTAGCTTCCTATAGTCCATGCAAATTCTCCATCCTGTAACTGTTCTGGTAGGGATTAGCTCATTTTTTTTCATTTTTAACGACAGTCACCCCTCCTTTCTTCGGGACACATTGCACAGGGCTGACCCACACACTATCAGAAATAGGATATATAATTCCTGAATCCAGCCATTTGATAATCTCCTTTTTCACCACATCCTTCATGATAGGATTCAGCCTTCTCTGCCCTTCAACACTATTTTTAGCACTCTCTTCTAACAGTATTTTATGCATACACAAGCTAGGACTAATTCCTTTTATATCAGCCATTTGCCATTAAATGGCTTTTTTATGTCTTTTCAAAACAGAGATGAGGCTGTGTTCTTGCTCAGCAGTGAGAAGTGAAGAGATAATCACAGGTAGACCCCCCTCCTCTCCGAGATATGCATATTTTAAGTGATCAGGTAGCTGCCTCAATTCAAGTACAGGAGGCATGTCTATAGAAGGAACATTTTCCTTGAAACTGTCATCAGTCAAATCAAGAGATTCAAACCTTCTTACCCAAGGCCTTTGCCCACATATCTGCTGACCCACCACATTTAAGTCTTCACTGTCAACTTCAGCCTCAACCCATAGTTCTGCGTTAGTGGCCATGAATTGTTCTTGAACCAAGGATTTCAGGCTGTTAATAAAGGAACAACTTTCCATTCCCTCATCAGGGTATTGTATAACATTAAAAACATTAAAAGTAACCTGTTGGTCATTTACCCGCATGGTGAGCTCTCCTTTCTGAACATCGATTAAAGTCCTCCCTGTTGCTGGGAAGGTTATTCCAAGAATGATTGGAACTTCCTTGTCAGCTTCGAAATTCAGAATAATGAAATCCACTGGGAAAACAAAGTTATCCACTCTTATTAACACATCATCAATTCTGCCCTCAGGATAAGCAATAGATCTGTCTGCTAGTTGCAATGTTACTGTGGTTGGCCTAGCTTTACCAATGCCAAGCTGTTTGAAAATAGACACAGGCATAAGATTGATACTGGCCCCAAGGTCAAACAAAGCCTTACCACAGTAGGTATTTCCTATCGAGCATAGTATAGTGAAACTGCATGGGTCCTTCATCTTTTGAGGCACTTTATTCTGTAGTAGGGAACTACATTCTTTTGTCATAGCTACTTTCTCAAATTCTCCCAATCTCTTCCTTTGTGTCAGAACATCCTTCATGAATTTTGTGTAGTTAGGATTTTGCTGCAGAGTTTCAACCAATGGGATAGTGATGTGTAGTTGTTTAAGAACCTCCAGAAACTTGCTAAATTGCTTCTCTTGAGCTGCCTTCTTCAACCTTTGTGAAAAAGGAGGTGGAGGCCTCTCGGGTATCAGGTTTGGTAGAGGTTGCTTGATAATGGTGGTTGCTGATTTTTTAGGATCTTCAATTGAAACATGCACCTCTTCACCTGACTCAGTTGTACTACTTAATCCTGCATCTTTTGTTTTGTGGCCTTGGTATCAAGAATTTCCTTCCCACTTCTTAAGCTGATGACATTGCAATGCTCTTCACCCGTCTCATTTGCAGAAGAGGGGGTCTTAGTCTGAGCAGGTAGGGTACCAGTTGGCCTATTGTTCGAGGCATTGGCCAGCTGTCCTACTTGAATTTCCAAGTTCCTCATATCAACTCCCTGATTTGGTATATGGGCCTTTGTTTCAGTCATGAAGGCCTCCAAAATGGCCTTCATAGAAGATTCTTGGCTTGTGGAGTTGGAAGTCTGTGGAGTTTGTTGAGTCTGCCCTTGAATGCCTTGTGAAGGAAATCTGGGTGGAGAAATCATGTTCCTGTTTTGGGCACTTGAGCTACCAGCATTGGCATTGGCAGGATTACCCCATGAGAAATGTGGGTGCTGTCTCCACCCAGGATTATAAGTGTTAGAATAAAGATTATTAGTCCTGTGGTTCCCAATATAGTTGACTGAAGCAGGGTTTCCATGGCAATCTTCAAACACATACTCTCCCCCACAGTAGACACAGGACAATGCTTGCACACTTGAAGGAAAATTTTGTTCCGCTACTACTGTCATAGGGGGCAGTTGAGTAGCAGTGGCTAGGTTTTTGATCATGTGGGTTAGTGAAGCCATCCGAGCACTCAATGCAGTGACCTCACTCAATTCATGTAGTCCATAGGCCTTTTTAGAAGCTGTGACAACTGGGGTGTTAGCAGCTTCAGTAAGAGTCCTGGCAGTGGGCCATTGGTAGCTGTTTGCAGCAACAATTTCTATAATCTCATAGGCTTCATCATAAGATTGTTAAGCAAAGCTCCTCCTGCAGAGGCATCAAGAGTCAACCTAGAAGCTGGGGATAGCCCATTATAAAAGGTTTCCATCTGTATACCAATAGGTATTCCATGGTGAGGACATTGCTTCAACAGCCTCTTGAACCTCTCCCAAGCTTCGAAAAGTGATTCTTCAACAGTTTGCTAGAATAAGGTTATGTCATTTTGAAGCCTGGCATTCTTGATTGGTGGGAAGTACTTGGTTAGAAATTTCTCTGCCAACCTGTTCCAGGTATTCACTGAGTTAGGCTCCAGTGAATTTAACCAAACCTTGGCTTGGTCTCTCAATGAATAAGGGAACAGTCTCAGCCTGAGTGATTCATCTGTTGTTCCAAGCATCTTGAAATTGCTAGCAACTTCCAAGAACTGCTTGACGTGCAAGTGGGGATCCTCATGAGCAGCACCACAAAATTTCCCCACGGTTTACAGCATCTGAAACATCATCGGTTTGAACTCAAATTGGTTTGCAGTGATCTCGGGCCTTACTATCCCAGTGTTTACAGTGGCAGAGTCAAAGACAACATAATCTCTGATCCCTCTAGCTCTAGCATTGGCCATGGTGATAATGTCTGGATTCAGATTAACCAAATCCTGGTTTACGGGGCCGACCATGATTAAGTTGTTCAGTTCCAACAATCCCCTATTTTCCCTTCGGATTCTCCTTAAGGTTCTTTCGATTTCTAGGGTGGAAATTCTGGTGCATTGTGCCTTCTCATAAACAGCTATATTCCTGCTTCAAAGCACAACGCACTTTAGAGTAAGAAAATGTCACTAGAAGATCCAAACTGATAATACTTAGAAGTTAGCACTATTCAAAGATCCCCGGCAACGGCGCCAAAAACTTGTTATACAAAAATAGTGATGTATGCAAGTGTCCACAATCGTAACAAGTAATAAAGAGTAAGTAAAGATCGTTCCCACGAGGATTTGAATGAGCTAACAACTCTAGCTATAAGCTAGAACTTCTATTTGACAAGTGTGAAGAAACCAAGCAATCAAAATTTAGAGGTAATCAAGTATTTTGCAAGAACTAAAACTAATGGAGGATAAGGTAAAGTCGCAAGGGAAAAAAACAAAAACAAATGAAAAGCGTTAACAGCTTATAAAAATAGCTAGGAAGGCTAATCCTTTGTAATCTCTACTACAGGGCAATTTATGCTTCATAATGCTACAGCATTTAATCCAGGAACAATATTTGTTTTCCAGCAGTAACAATTGAGTTTCATTAAATGCTCTTTATTCCTAAGTTCAAATTAAATCTACTCATTTCTTGGTTTAGTACGCCCAGATACTTAAGGCCATGATAGTCTGTTTCTAGCACAATCAACTCCAATTAATTGAAATAAACCTTATCTGCTAGACAAGTCCACTTGCTCAGCTTTTCCAAGCTTAACAAATAATTAATCTAGTTGAGATGATCAGATTCAACCAAAAAAAGGAATGAGGCATAGAATAGAAGAAAATGCAATGCATATATTGACATAAATCACCCAGAAGTGCTGATTACAAATTCATAGCTCCCAGCTTAAGAGATTTAGCTCATGATGAGCATAACAACAGCAAACGAAATTAAAGATAAAGATAGCTCCATTAATGGATAATAAAAGCTATAAAGAAATATTAAGGAAAGCAAGGTTGCGGCTGTACTGTGCACTAGAGAGAGATGATCCTCCTGCAGCCAGCTGACCTTTTCTTTATATGTTATCAGTAATTTCAACTGTCAAGCAGATTAAAGACTTGCATTGATTAAGTAAAGAAGGACATAATAACTCTTCTTTCTAAGCGGTATCAGGTCTCTTGATGTCCTATTGGAAATTGATAAATTAATAAGGTACAATTATAGATATATTACGTTAAATACCATATTTGGTTATGGACTGCTATTTATTATTGTTGGGGATATTAATGGATCCCTTTATAAATTGATTCAAGGGCTGTTGAGAAGGCATTGAGTGAATTGCTTCATATGAGATTAAGGTGTTAAATTGTATATTATGTTTGACATACTCAAAGTATTCGAAATTGAATGAGCTGATTACGTTATTAATGAATGTTAAATATGATATACGTTGATGATGAAATGTTGAGATTAACGAAATAGTTTCAAGATATGTTATGATAAAGTATATATGTGATCATCATTGATGTATGTGATTGTATGGTACTTAGTTGAATGGATTGACAATTATAAATTTGAATCTTTGGGTAGCAGACCGGAGAAACAGGAGGTTCCAATATATAAATAATGTTGTCGGGGTTAGGGACCTCGTGAACAACCCTAGAGTAGAGGAGGGAGGTTATTGATGGTCGGAGGGTGCGATATCTTCGAGGTACAAAATTAAAACTGTCGAGGTAGGAGTTCCTCAATGAACCCACGTTCTAGGAAAACAAAAGATTTGGTGAGTTTATGGTATTAGATGTTTCTACATTAGATATGTACTTCCCTTTTATGAGTGGAGTTTGAGATAAGTATAAGAGTTATGTGCAAGTTATTCCATAAGTACTCAAGTTGATGGACAAGATGTCTATATGAGATGTGCTTAGGCAAGATGCTTGTATGTGTGATTGTGTGATTTTAGTTTGCACTTGACTTTTTGTGTCTGCAAGTCCTTGGAGGAAACTCTCTCACCGAGTCAGTAGACTCACTCCACGTTTAATATTTCAGTTACAGGAATCCACAAAGTCATCTCATGTATCTAGTGTAAGCAAGACTTTGTAAGTCATGTTCGTTTCTCTAAGGTTATTATATTCATTATGTAGAGTTATTTAATGGATGTAATATTTTTCTTTGGATGAATCATATTTATGTATGCTTGAGAGGCTGCGAAAAGGAAATCAATGTTTTTCCCTTTCGGCTGGTCTTTTCTACGAAAATCGGGTCATGACAATTAGCCATATATTTTATCTATCTTAATCCCATTTTATATGAGCAAATGTCGGAACCAAAATATGTTATTATTATGGGAGTCTGTATAGTATAGGGGGGATTTTCAGTACCGATTCTTATAGTACCGTTCAAGGCGTGGATAAACTCATTCGTGTGCAAACAGGAGGCCATTACAGAAGCTGTAACAAAACTTCGTAGGATCTGTCTATTTATCTATCTCATGACTTGAAAAGGGAACAAGTTGAAAAAGGATCTTAGAGAGTCTTGGGTTGGGCAAAAGGGTCTCTTAACGCCTTCTTTTTTTTTTCTCATAAGTTATTTCAATAAGTTTTGTCATGTTAAGGAAGGAGGGGGAAAAGAACACACTTGGAGAGTACACTACAATAGATAGTTACTTGGTGCATTTGTGAAGGATGAATTGCTGTGGAAAAAGGAATCTATTGACAGGGGTTGATGGTCTACCCTACTATGCACTATTTAAGGTGCTATCATGGAAAGTAACTTTGAAGATGGTGATAGCACAAATAACCCAATCCAAGTATAAGAAACTTATTCAGATTTAATAATATTATTAGTAATATTACTATTAATATAATGATATATTATTTTATAATAATATAATAATATATGATTTTTATTAATATTATTAATTATATTCAATATATTCAAAATAGAAATAAAAAATATTCAAATAATAATAATTATCAATTCTGATATAAGGTTGATGAAAACATGATGGTGGAAGATTATATGGAATGATAATTTATAAGATACAATATTAAATTAATAAAAAAATAAAATATTAAGGACCGGATTTAGAAAAAGGTTAAACTAATCATTTGGTCCCTATACGTGACACTGATTTTGAATTTGGTCCCTATACGTAAAAAATTTTGAAATTGGTCCCTATATGTACAATTATTTTTAATTTGGTCCCCGCCATTTATTGGTGTTGTAACACCGTCAAGTGATAGGGACCAAATTCAAAATGATTGTCACATGTAGGGATCAAATTGAAAATGATTGTTACATGCAGGGATCGAATTCAAAATAAAAATTTGAATTTGGTCCCTACATGTGACAGTCATTTTCAATTTGGTCCCTATACTTAAACTTCAACAAACGTTATGACAACAATAAACGGCGAGGACCAAATTAAAAATAAATGTACAAGTAGGGACCGATTTCAAAAAAAATCACGTATAGGGACCAAATTCAAAATTGACGTCATGTATAGGGACCAAACGATTAGTTTAACCTTAGAAAAATAAAGATAAGACCCTAAAATACTAATGGCCTTTTCACTCGTAATACTATTTGGTAAAGATGCTACTAATTCTGATGGCGTATGAAACATATCTTCAGAAAGACACCTGACCATGAAACATATCTTCAGATAGACACCTGAATAGGGTCATCCATGACACAAGGACAATAACAATTAATCCAAATACTAATGTTTTAGGCTAAAATATACTTTTAGTTCTTTATCTTATTTTCAGAATTCGACTTGGTCATTTATCTTTAAAAAGATTTATTTTAGTTCTTTATCTTATAACGTAACACTATTTCGATCTTTTCAGTTAAATTTGCACTAACGGTGTTAGTAAACCACCATTAGTCGTCGGAAACCACCCTCTGTCCCTGGATTCTGGCTTCCTTCACCGGAATTCTTCTTCCTTCCTTCCTTCTATCTTCTTCCTCTTTCCCTTTCTTCCCTTCCTGCTCATAAGGAATGTGTATTGTTATTTGAAACACCACTCCACCTCTGGTAGCCATGAAATCCTCCCTAGTTTTAATAACAGTGTATCAGACTTAAAAGTGGCATTGGATTTCGAAGTGAGGAAAGTGGTGATCTTGGTTAAAGGGTAGAATAACGGGTCCTCTCGTTCATAAGTGGCAACCATAATGGTAAAGACCAAGACCCTAATAACAAACATGGAGAAGCAAACATTCCCAATCATGGCCATGACATTTTGGCCTATAAATTCTTTGGTCGGAAACTTCCAGTTCTTGAAAATGTAGACCGACCCAACATTTCTATTGTGTATTAGATCAACCCCAAAATACCTATCCTACATAAATATGAAAAAACAATTATATCCAATAAACTGAAATGAAAGAAAATAGCAATAAGAGCTTAAAGTCTTTATTTTAAATTGTTTTCTTTTAGCATTAGGGAAAGCAATGAAGATGAACAAGTAATGGAATTTGACGATTTGTAGCTAAATCTTTGAAAGTGAAGGAATCCTTATGAGTAGGAAGGTAAGAAAGGGAAAGAGGAAGAGGAAGGAAGGAAGGAAGAAGAACGAAGGAGGAGGAGGAAGAGGAAGGTAGAAGAAAGAGAAAAAGAAAAGGAGAAGAAAATTGTTTTCTCACTCTAATACCTAAAGTCCGGTGAGGGAATCCAGAATCCGGGGATGGAGAGTGGTTTCCGACGACTAACGGTGGTTTACTAACACCGTTAGTGCAAATATAGCGAAAACGATCAAAATAGAGTAATGTTTTATACTATAAAGGACTAAAACAGATCTTTTTAAAGATAAAGAATCAAATCGAATTCTGAAAGTAAAATAAATGATCAAAAATATATTTTAGCCAATGTTTTATATACTCAAATAAAGTTATTTTCCCTTACCAAAAAAACTTAAACCTTACCAAGAAAAATAAATAAAGTTATTTTTCCTTTCGTTTTCTTTTCTCAGCTTTTTCTCGGCAACAAATGTGCTTCATGAAGTTTTTGTGTCTAGATTTTCCTAAACAAAATTCACATAATTTCTCTTATCAAAAAACAAAATTCACATAATTTATGTTTATCTAAGTCATCGGTTACCTGAGACAACCCCTCCCTAGGAGGTCCCATTGGTGACCCCACTTATAATTATTAGAGTTATAGCATAGCGTAGTAGTATAAAATTTGCGGAAATATAAAACATACAATACATACTGATACCATAGTAATATATATACAGACATAAGAGTATCGGCTCCATCAGTAGAGCCTACAATAACTGATGCCAGACAAAAAAGATTCAGAGTATACGGTAGATAAAACTAAAAACATAACAACGAAAATAAAGGCACGTCAGAGATCCTCTCCTAGCGCTCAAGGTCCCCCAGCATTGGGATCCGAGGCTCTCCCGCCAGCATCAGGCTCAACAGGTATTCCGTCAATCTCCTCTAGACACTCCTCGTCAGGGTCTTCTCGTACCGTCGAGAACAAAGAAATACAACATAGAAAAGTATAGGGGATAAGAAACAGTAATATGTCATACATGGGAAAAACAACGATATAAATAATGTATATAGATAGCAACACCCCAAATCACAACAGTGACAACCAAACAACTCCCGAATAATTTTTCCCTTAACTACTGTCTCTCACACTCATGCAACTAACGACTATATGGACGCGATCACGACGTGACATCCCCAACGGATCAAGGTGTCCCGATCATCACTATGCCACCCCCATAAAAGTAGGGTTCGGTCTAAAGCCCGCAAGCCCAAATCGTCTCATGGATACGACATATTCCCCCGCCCGCAGGCCAGGTCGGAATATTCGCCCGTCAACAACGCAACTTACGGTAATGACATGTTCCCCCGCCCACAGGCTAGGTCGGAGCATTCGCCCGTTCGTTAACAACTCAACTTTCGGTAACGACATATCCCCCCGCCCGCAGGCTAGGTCGAGATATGCGCCCGTCCGTCTACAATTTGACTAACGGGTACGACCACCTCCCCGCAGGTAAGATCGAAATCGCTCCTACGCCAAACTAATCGGTACGACCATCTCCCCGCAGGTAAGATCGAAATCGCCCGTATGCCAACACAGTGATGAATAACAACTATGCAACATGAATCTCACTGACTCATCTCAGGATCAACACTTAATGCCTCAACCACGACTTATATACAATCACGACCAACTTTCATCCGGCTTAACCGGGTATCAACTCACATCACGACATCGACAGATCAACTGTATCACTCGGTTGAGCACTACAACATATATATATATATATATAACCTCGACTTTCTCACCACACATTCATCACCCGATTTATCAGAAATCATTGCCTAGTTCTACTCAGACATCAGCAACAGTCAGAATATATTTTCAACAGTAAAGTCAACTTACAAATAAATAACATTTAATCAATTATAGCATATAATAGAAATCATACACATATCACATATAATATATCAAATATCCAATCACAGCACAGACAACCTCAATATGCAGTAAAATCAACCTAACAGTCAAACGACCTCTAGTAGGGTTTGGGTCGCCCTACGCATATCAATATATATTATTTAAAGCTTGCCTCCCCGACAATATTGTGGTTCTTTCCCCCACCTTTGTGATTTTCCCGAGAGATTCCGAATGCGGCTCCGCAGCAGTCAATCGAGTGCGCGATCGAACGTTCGAGTCCTGTCGGATTCTATACAGTAAAACACAACCAGAAATTAAAATAATGAAACCATAATCTTCCTAATCTCTACGATTAGCTACTGCCCTTAATTAATTAAATAGGCTAGGGATGTTGAAATTCTACCAACTCTTGGATCAATGACCCTTAAGCATACCTAGTGCATAATCAATGATCAATTATCAAAGATTTGAACCAAAACCCCTTAAACCAACAAAGTAGGGTTTCGGCCATCACCATGAAAAATAGGTGAGAGTTTGATTTGGCCTCCTAATCACTTGGATTACATGATTAAGGGTTGAAATAGGTGAAAGCAAGAATGAAGAACAAAAACCCATTTTTCCCCCAAAATTAACCCATTCGGCCTTCCCTAGAAAAATAGGCTAGAGATTTTATTTCATTACAAGCTCTTGGATTGTGATAGTAGGGGATTATACTAGCTCATAGGAATTGGTTTGGTCTCAAAATGATTTTTCTACAATTTTCTAGAGATTTTTGAAGTTTAGATCTAGAAATTGAAATTCATGAAAATGAATGGAGAAAATAAAGATTGAGAGCTCAAGGATGAAATCTATACCTTCTAGGTGATAGATAAGGATGAGAGGAGCAACTTTGCTTCACAAACTTGGTTGAAAATCCTTGAGGAAGTTGAAGAAAAATGGAGGTGAAGGTTGGAGGAAAAATGGTGGAAATGGAGAAATGGAAGAGAGAAAGGAAGAAGAAGAAGATGAAGGTGAGAAGGAGAGAGAGAGAGCTCGAAATTTTGAGGAGAGAGAGAGTGAGAGTGAGTTATGACACCTTTTTAGATATTTTATGGACAAGGATGTCCTTTTGGAAAAAGACTAGGGGCATTTTGGTCTTTTCGCGTTCAGATATTTTCTAATTTCATAAATATCTAGATATTTTCCAGAAAAGTAATGATGACGGTAATGAGTCATAGGCACGCCTTCCTAGGCGATGTGACTTCATGTTCATCCGTTTTTAGTCCCGTTACTTTCACGATTTAGTATTTCGCCCCAAGAAAATCGTGAAAACTTATATGTTTTGAAATTTTACAAAATCGCCAATAACGTTCGCAATTTAGTTTAAAACCTAATGGTTTTGTTCACGAGTCGAAATTAGGTCGTCTGAGCAGTAAAATAATACTGTCAGTGTAAAACGCAGACCGGGTTCTGTCTGAGTTTTTGACCAAAATTTAACCATAGCTTCCTACGATAGTGTAGAGCGTGACTATGGCATCAGAATAATTTATTTAATTTTTTAGACCCTCTAATAAAATAAAATTAATTAAATACTGATTAATTAAAAGAATAAAAAAATCGGGATGTTACATTACCGATGTCAGTCAATAAGACTCGACTCAAGTCTTAGTTTAAACGAGTTACTTGTTATTAAACTGCTAAGCATTGGTGCTCCGTACATTTTGTTTGAGAAACTTAAACTGAAGTGAATCATCTCTATAGTTGTAATGCAGCTTTGTAATGTAATTAAATTAAGCAGCATTGTTCCGCATCAAATGTGATTAATAAAGCAAGGAAGTGCATTAATGTGGCCAGATTAGTCCAATTGCATGCTTGGAACATCTCCAATGATATAATTTATTAGAGTTGCTTAACTCATCCTTTTATGAATCTCATTATGTCACATTACCACTTTTTACTTTATATTGATTTAAGCAACTCTTCGTTCCAATGTTTCATGGTTTTTTATTGCGGTTTTCTATAAATACCAGTTGCTTATAAAAGCAAAATAATTCTTCTTGCAGGTGAAGGTCATATCATTGTGCTCTAAGGAAATGTTTAAGCAACTCCAGCAGGGGTAAAGAGACAGAATTTATAGCAATTTATGACCACTATGACCTCAATAAATTTATTAAACTTTGAATTGAGCAAGAATATCATAATTAGATGATAGTATATATTTGCTCCAACTCACACAGATAACCAAAGACAGAGAGACTATAGAATAGCCAATCTATCAGCAATCTATCACAAATTCAAAGCGATAAGAAGAATCAGTTAGCTAGTTCTCCTTCCAAATGGAGATGAGAACAATTTATTTGTCTCTGATTCCACAACACAGCTATCTCTTATGGTAAGGCTTTCAACAAAGCCTTGTGCAAAAGCAGCGGTGGCGGAAACCTCGGCATCTGCCTCCGGAGAAACCTTCATTCCTGCAGACCAACGCACAGTTGTGGTCACCCAAGCATGCACCCTTGAACCTGTGGCTCTGTGACTCGCACACCCTTGCCTCTGTCTGCATCATCACCTCTGCTCTCATTCAATATTAACATGCACATCACAAAAGGGTAACGCTTATAAGTCATATTAAATGTGTCCAAATATCATCTAGTCTTCAAATACATGGAAAATTATTGGATGAGAAGATTCTAGCATAGGTACTTATGTCAAATATATGATTAGAAGTGTCAATATAGCTTAATCCATTATATATATATATATATATCCGTTATATATGCATATTGAATTGAGTGCTTATATTAAAAAGTTCCTATCTGAAAATCACTCCAATATATACATAACAAAAACAATGAGTAAGACAGAAATGGAATCTTACGAGCAGCAAAGACAATGAGGAGCAAGAAGAAGAACCCAAGTGATTTCCTCGCCATGACCAGCTATAAGCCTAAAACTCCCAACTTGCTTCTATTGTGTATGATATGATATGAGTGTAGTAGAGTAGAGTGAACCAAACGTGGCTCTTGGGGTCGTCTTATAAAGAGAATTCAGGGACTTAATTGGAAGGGTGACATGTCAGATAAAGGGGTAGATTTTCTATCGTAAAACTAATTGGTATTAAACCATGAAGATTTTAATAACAGGCTATAAACGATTAACTATTTGGTTTAGATTCGAATGGAGTGAAAGCATAAAATAAAAATGTTTTTCAACGTATTTTTTTATTAAAGGAAGCTTCAGTTAAAAGCAGGTTGGAAGTATAATGGCAAACATTTTTTTCCATGTCCTTGCATTGAAATCTAAGCCAAATAAGCTCGAAAACAATTAACATGAACAGTGACTCTATTCTATATTAGATTTTATCTTAAAACCAATTAACATTAAGTAAAGTTATCCAACATATATATAAATCGCAACCCAAAATGAGGGTAAGCCATAGAATTGATAAATGATTCTTGAACATCAAAAGAAGGACAATACCAATACAGTATCCCTTTATTTATTTATTTTTTTATGTATTTTTCAAATAAATATATATATAAAGAAGATATAAAATAAGTAAAAGATTAAGATAAAAAACATATAAAATGTCATATCTGCCGTCCAAATAACACAAGTGCATGGAATTTCCAACCACTGTAAAGGTGAAGATCTCTAAACCTTTGAGATTTGAAATGGGGTATCTGTTCACGTGAGATGTGCATTCAGCGGTACTACTGCTCTGCTTACGTTTCAAATTCGACAATCTGAGACAGGGTTTTGTATTTTAGTGAATGGTGAGTGGGAACGGTTTAGGGGATGGACGGAGGGGCCTATTAGGGATCCAATGTCTTGGTTGGCAGTGAAGGCATCAGTTTCACATGCAAACCTGCAACTTAGTGCACAGAGGTCTCTTGTAAAGGTACGAGCTTGTAACGTCAAAGCAAAAAGACAGAATGACCACATTCCTTGGTTGCATGTGTGCTTGGTGGTTTATTATGGAAGGTGTGCCACAATTGGTGTAAGCCAAAATAGGTTGATGGGTTTTTATTTACTTTTCAGATCGATCTTATAAATTTTACTTTTTTCAAATTGATCTTACACGTTATGTTCTATTTTTATGTTAGTCTTTTCCGTCAATTTTGACCTAACGTCGTCAGATTTGATCTGAAGTGGCTATGATGTTTGTCTGACACGTGATTTTTGATCTGACGCCATAAGGTCGACATTGATGGAAAGGACTAACGTGAAAATATAACATAACGTGCAAGACTAATTTAAAAGAAAATAAAACTTATAGGACCGATGTGAAAAGTAAAAAAAAAATGTATAGGATCAATCAACTTATTTGCCTAAATTTAATTAAAGTGAGAGATGCTAATAATATACATGCTTGAAGTGACATAAATGTTGAAAATTTAAACTTAATCGATGCTTTGACACTAATAATATACATGCTAGATGTGACATACATCTAATGTTGGAAATTTAAACTTAATCGATGCTTTTAACTAAGACTAAAGGTCCATTTAGGCCTCTCACAATTTTTGAGATATCATTTTCTATCTCCGAGAAAAAAAAACTTACTGAATAATTATCGAGCATGACAAAAGAGGGTCATTTTAGTCCCTCCATTTGTCTCCATCATAAACATGTCATTAGAGTGCTGCTGTGTATCGTTAGTATGTCAGGTGCCGAGGTAATACTCCTTGCATGCGCATAATATTTGACCATGAGAGTAATTATACATTGGCCCAATAAAGTCCCCAACCATTATTTAAGTAATCCAATTTAGTCATAGACAATTTCTATCGTGAGACTAATTAGTCTCTATATGTTACAAACAACACACCACATGCACTAATGCACCACACCACATGCACCAACAAAAGTCATATGGACGAGTTTAATAGGAACCTGGGTACATTGATGATATACATCAACACTCTAAGACTACGTTTAGGAGGGAGACAAACGGAGGAACTGACTTATCCCTCTTTTGTCATTATCAGAGACTATTCAATGAGTTTTTTTCTCGGTGACAAAAAGTGGTACCTCAAACATTGTTAGGGACTAAATGGGCCTTTAGCTTTGATTAATTAGTGTTCATGTATTTTTAGATTCGTAGTATTTTACCTATACATGTATCTCTTAATTCAAGAACTCATAGTTTCTAGGAATTTTAGTTTCAAAGCATGTATTTAAGTTCATTGTATCACATGCATCACAAGGTGCGTGGAGCATCTATAAATACTCATGTACTTGTACATTTGCAAGAAATCCAAGTGAAGGCAAAAATAAAGCTAAGAAATCAATTCAAGTGAGTTTGTAAGAGAGTTTGAGTGTTGTCCTTCTCTCCATATCCTCTCCACTATTTCTTTCAAAGTGGTATCAGAGCTAGGTTCATTTTTTGAAAATGTCTTACATTGTTCCAATTCCCAAACTCACAAACGAGAAATTTGATAATTGTTGTATTTGTATGAAGACATATATTAACTCTGATGAGGCATGTGAGATTATTAAGGATGGGTCACAACTAGTTAAAGCTAAAGTTCCATTAAAGAGTGTTCCCATGGTATGTTGAACTCTAGAACGAAGAAGCTTTGAGTCAAGCTCAAAGAAACAATTTGCGAACAATTCGTAAATTGGATCAACTTGATCTTGGTATTATACTATTATTCATGGAGCCTTGGATGATGGGTTATTTGAGAAAGTGACTTGTGCAACAAAGGCGAAAGAAGCTTGGGAAATTCTCCAAGCAATATTCTCTTTGAAAAACAAAGAGAAAAAGTATGTTATTCAAAAGATTGAGAAGGAGAAAGAAGGACAGAAGGTATATATGTTGAATTTAAAAAGTGAATGTTATAATCGTTTCAAATATGATCATTATATTAGTGAATGTTGGAGTTGTCCCACCAATAAAGAAAATGTTCATCTTGTTGATGGGAAAGAAGATGAAGAGCAATTAGAAGAAGCCCACTGTGTTCCAAATAAAGAAGGCCAGATTAAAGTCAAGAAATCAATTCAAGTAAGTTTGTAAGAGAGTTTAAGTATTCTCCTTCTCTCAACTATTTCCTTAGTCTAATAATAATAATATAGAGTAAAAGAAATCTTTTTTTCTTCTTCAGAGAACACGTTAGAATCTCACATTATGTGATTTATGGTTATATCTACTTGTACCTAGGAGTGGCAAAACGGGCCACCCCGTCCCGACCCGTCATAAGCCTGTTAAAAATGGGATGGGACAGGTTGACCCACTTCGATAAAGTGGGTTGAACCTCCTAACCCACTCCACTTAGTGATGGGTTGGCAAGCCCGTTAAAAATAAGAAACTAGAAAATGAGTTGGCGGGTTGACTCGCTAAAAAATAATAAAAATATTTTAAAACAATTATAAAGAATGAAAAAATAGGCATAAAAATCGAAATGAGATAGCGGGTGGGCGGTCAACCCGACCCGCCTCTGACCTAGGGGTGGGCATGGGTTGGGTTGGGTGGGTTTTGGTGCATTTAAAGACCCAACCCAATCAAATAAATATGGGTTGGGTTGGATCGGTTTCTTCGAAAATTTTCATGTAACCCAAACCAACCCAACCCATCCTCATACGGGTTGGTTTGGGTCGGGTGACCGGATTTGGTAGTAAATTATTTTGTTTTTATCAAAATCAAATAATGGGGAAAAATAGGGAACAAAAATACTACCAATGCATTAATTTGAACTTCCAAAAACAAAATGAAGCATACAACTTCAATTTGGAGTACAATATCCATCAAAATTAAACAAACAAGTGAAATCAAAAAAATAATAATCTCTTCAAACAATTCCTAAACAATTTCACTGACTATGTCTTCAAGCTATTTCTGCATGTCTTCAAACTATTTCTGCTCATGTAACCAAAAAATGGTCACTCCAATTTAGGCGGCTGAGTACTAAAGAAGAGTCATAAAATACAAGATAGAAGAGTCACTCCACACTTCAGTAGTTGGGCTTATAATATTCCTCTCAATATGTGGGTTGGGTTGGGTTGAGTGGGTTTACAATCTTTGAACCCAGCACCTAACCCATAAGCTATGGGTCTACTTATTTAGAAACCAACCCAACCCAATGACCCGAACCAACCCAGTATTTGTGGGTTGGGTTGGATTGGGTACACCGGGTTCGCGGGTCGACCCGTACCCATGCCCACCCCCACTCTGACCCGCTAAAATTTAAAATAAAAATTTAAAAAATGATTTAAATATATAACATTTATAAAATAGACGTGTTGGCAGATCAACCCGCCTCTGACCCGTCGTCTTGATGGGTTAAACAGGATTGGTCAAAACGGGTTAGTGGGTTAATAACCCCAACCCAACTCATCAAAATAGATAGGTTAAACGGGTTGATTCGTCGATCTCAACTCATTTTGTCATCACTATATGCATCAGTTATATCTATCCACATCCTAGTGTCAGTAGGAGATTGTGGTCACTAGTTATATCAACCTGAATTTCAAGCATTCTTTTTTGTTGGAAAAAATTCTTATAATTATGACCTTTCACGTGGGAGTGCGTGAACAATCAAAATGACATATATGAATAAGGTTTTGTTCCATAAAAATGGTTGATAAACTAGTTTATAATTAATAGTTAAAAAGTTAGTTGATTAAATTTGAAGTGTTTGATAAAATTAGCTGTTGAACTAAGTTACAAATGTAAAATGATATAAAAGAACATGCTTATTGTAAATCATAGTAAAGTGAGAATTTCGTTAAATGAATGAGGGTAAAAATGAGAGAAAAGTCAATAAGCTATAAGTCATAAGCTAAATAAAATAGCTTATGAAGAAAAACTATAAGCTAATGAGATAGTTTGTTTATCAAACATCTTTATTTCATTCAAACAAACTTACAAACTAGTCAAATAAGTTATAAGCTAGCTTATTAGACTTACCAAATTGCAGAGCTTAAATAATTAAGGATAAAGTGCGTAAAAGTGTAAAGTAAAAAAATAAGGATGCATCTACCTTCATTAATTAAAATATATTAACACTTCAACCCATTTTAATTAATAAATATATTCTTACTGTTTCATTTTACATTGTTGTTTATTTTAGAGGACTCTTGTCCAATAATTACATATGTGGAAAGGGTAGTAAGAGAGACGTAAGAAAGAGACCGAAGGATCTTATTACATCCAATAATAGAAGATTTCGGCCATTATCCGTTTGATATTGGGCTTGTTAAAACCTTTGAGCCTATTGACTCCCAATATTCGAATATTGTTCAACAAGTGCAGGCTAGGCAATTCTTCAGTTTAAAAGTTACTTTTGTTAGTTTGTAAAATATAGGTGCTTACAGTATTTGTGGTTTAAATTACTAAATTCTTTTCAGTTTTAAAATAGACATTTACTCATGTCTATATGACATTTTGGGGAGTTACAACTAATAATGCATTGACTTGAGATAAAAACCTTCGCTACAGCATGGGCGTTACCATTTGCTTGTCGGCTAGTAAACAAAACTTTGTAATTGTTTTGTAAAGATAAAATGGTTAAACACTCATGCAAGAGGCAACCATATTTAGATGTATCAGTTTTAATATTGTAAATATCATCTATCACTTGTTTGCAATCCATCTCAAAAATCACAGCAGAAAGTTGAGAATCCACAACCCATTTTAGTGCTTGAAGAAGGCTCCAAGCTTCACCCTCCACTGCACTCATTGAGGCTCTCATCCAATCAGTTCTAGCTTGAAGGAAAGTCCCCGCTGCATCTTGTAGACACATGCCAACGCCCACACTGTTCTGTTCTCTAAAAATAGCCACATCCAAGTTACACTTCAGGAAACCTATAGGTGGTGCCTCCCAAGAAGTGAAAACCGTCGAGCTTGTGTTAGTGGTAGGTTCCAGAACTTGCCTTCTAGCATGGGACCAAGCTTTTAGAACTTCAATAGCTCTTTTGAGAACTTGGGTAGAGGTTTTAGCTACACCCTCCCAAAGTTGTATATTTCTTTTCTTCCACAAACTCCAAAGAGTCATACCAAAGCTAGCTAGTCGCTCAAAATTAAAAACATTGCACAACTTAAAAAATAGCTCAGCAAAGTTACCACTCTCCCTCATCTTGTTCTCAATAATAGACCTAGACCACAATAAATTCCTTCTCCAGCAACCTTTACTAACCGCACATTCAAGAAAGGCATGCCAACTTGTCTTAGGTACATTGTTGCAACAAACACATAAACTGGAACAGTCCACACCTCTAGTTTGTAAACATGTGCGAAGTGGTAAACAATTTCTACATAGCCTCCAAAGAAAAGTTCTAACCTTTGGTGGCACCTTTAGAGACCAAATAGCATTCCAATTCCCCTGACTCTTCATATCTTCCCTATCCACCAAATGCTCCACGCAAACACGATAAGCACTACGAACCGTGTATTGACCCTTTTTATCAAAGGGCCAAATGATGGAATCTTGAGTTTGCAAATTCAGCAGAGGAATTTTTAAGACTTCCAAAGCATCTCTAGGACCAAAAATACTTTGAATGAAATGTGCATTCCATTCCCCAGTTTCAAAATTAATAAGAGAATTTACTTTGCATAAATGAACATTACGAAAAAGGAATGACCGAATTATTGGATCATCTATGCATCTTAGCCAAGGAGTATTCCAAATATCAATTAGAGCACCATCACCCACTTTCCAGCGATAGCCTTTCTCAAGCAAAATCCAGGAAGTCCAGATATTACGTCAAATCTAACTAGGGTTATGACCAATGGTAACCCCTAAAAAGTCCCCTCTTGGATAATATTTTGCACGGAAGACTCTTGAAACAATAGTGCCTGGGTTGGGAATAAATTTCCAACCTTGTTTCCCTAACATTGCTAGATTAAAAGCATGTGATTCAATAATGTTGTATTTGTTAACAATATACTACAAATTATGTGACAGAATTCTATTTGATACTCTTAGGAAAGCAGAGGGGGTGTTGAAGAATAAAGAAGTTCCACATTGGTTGAAAATATGAGCAAAGAGTTTATAATACTTGGACAAACCTCCCTCTATGAACTAGCTTTTAGAGTGAAGTTAGACCCACTTATTCTAATATGGTATCAAAGCACATTGGGCCATTGACTTCATAAAAAAAATTTAAATCAATTGGATTTGAGGGGGCGTGTTGGAGAATAAAAAAGTCTCACATTGGTTGGAAATATGAACAAAGAGTCATTTATAATACTTAGACAAACTTCCCTCTATGAGCTAGTTTTTAGAGTGGAGTTAGACCCACTTATTCTAATAAAGGGAAAAGAAAAGTTCAAGAGCTATTGGATCTAATATTTCTTTATTTATCTATTTGGTTACGAGCTTGCTATGTTAAGTTTTTGTTTTAATGATATTGACATTCAAGCGAGAGTTTCACAAACCTAAAAGCATCAAATTTATGCTTTGAATATAACTGAGGTTTGCACTCCAAATTCAGTTTACAATGAGAGCACCAAACATCAATAAAATTTCCAAAATTGCGTTTAAAACCTCCCAACGTACTACCATGGGCTCCAAACCGCGTTCCAAATATGCACGAACAATTTTGTGGTTTTTAATATGCTCTGCAAAGAAATTGTTTGTTGTCCTTTACATCTTGAACATAAACAATTTTATGGTCATGGTAACATCATGTTGCTGTTGCTTTTAGTTTTGTTTCTGGAAGTGGAAGTTTTTAAGTGACTTTTACCACATACAATTACAAAGCCATTGGAAGTCAGTTGATGAAGAAACTCCAGTATCTATTCTTTAATGCAACTTTATTATTTGAATGTTAAATTTTATGGCCAAGGCTAGCATGAAGTACCTTGGCATATGATACATGGATGAAGCATTATTTTTAATCATTAGATTGATTGTTAAATTAATCAACAGTTCATATTTGATGGTCCAAAAAACAGAAGCAACTTTTTCCTGATAAGACAAGTAACCAAAATAAAAGAAAATGACAACTTTGCCCCTAATTCCACCGTCCAACACACCATCCACCTATTGTACCAGATCCCACCGTCCACCGGCCTCAACCTCGCTCCCATCCCTTCGTGATTCTTACTCCTACCACAAATTGAAGTGGCAAAAATCCATTTCTAGCATTTTTCCATGAAACCCAGGTATACCTCAACATCATTAATGAAAACCCTATTCACTTGTTGTTCCACCTGAAAATGGAATGCCAAATTAATGATCTGCAACCTTGTTAGCAAGTTCTCATCCTTGTTCTCAAAGGAGCACCTTGCAAGTTCTCATTTTTCCATAAAACCCAGGAACACCTTGCTTGTTCTCATCCTTGTTCTTGAACAAAGGACCACCACGACATTGAGCGAATGACAAATCATCTTGAAATGAGGAATCGTTCTTATAAGGAAATCTGGTGTAGGTTGAAAATCACCAAAAAAAAATTTTGCAAGAAACTCAGAGTCAATTAAAAGAATGGTGCAATTGATGGGTTCTTATGGAGGCTAATGGAGGTTGAGTGGTGGTGGTGGCTGGCTGAGTAGTGGTGATGGTGGTGACCGGTTGAGTAAAAATGTAAAAAAATATTATAAAAATTAATTGTTTTACCTGAAATGATAGGTCATTCAAGTTAAAATTAGTGGTACACCCATGTTCCATATGACAAAGTACTTCATGCTAGCCTGACCCAATTTTCTATGTTTTGATTTCTTATATTGTAATATTTTGCTGTAATAGAACTTGCCGGAGGGATCGGAGAGCAATTTCTCAAATATGACACTTAAAGCTGAAACCTTGAAGATCCTATTGAAAATAAAATTATGCCGAAAATTGTGAAGAAATGGAAGAAAAAAGAATTGCAAATGTTCGTTAAATTTTTCACAAATGTAGGTGATTAAATTGCAGCTCATCTTGAGCATATAAATGTATTCGCATTAACATTAAAATTCTTGGCCAGTTCGAGACAAATGATAACTGTATGGATCATTTGGTAATTACAAAAATACTTTCAGTTCAAAGAAATTAAAAACACTGCAAAAAGCAGATATTAGAAAGAAATGACATAAATAGTCCAGAGTTTATTAATTGTTGAATTGAAATTATGTTAATTCCTAAATTACATAAAAAGTAGACTTTAAGAATTTATTAGAAACACAAATAGTCCAGAACAATTTATAACTTAATGATTCCCAAAGTAGCAATTACGACGCTCATTACGTCTTGAAGATATCAGGAAAATCAAAATTGAGTAAATTCAATTGGGAAACGTTTAGGGGGATTAAATTGCATGATTATGCTATAAGTTCACTCATATATAGCATGTGGTAGTGCTTATGCACTCAACTCATTGAAAACATTAAAAAGTTTTAGCATGTTACCTTGACACAGTCCTGCAAGCATCAAAGAATTGTTTCTATGAGCCAAATGGTTTGTTAAGTATTCACTCATTAAAATGTTTATCCTATAGTCGTTGCTGAGTATTAAAAAAAAAATATTCACTCATTAAATGTATCATGATTGAGACCATTTTGAGGAACCTACACTATAATAGGATGGTTGAATATATAAAATAAATTTGGGTATATAAAATGGAGGTTAAGTGTTTTTTATGAGCAGACTGCCAGCATTACTAAACACAGACATGTATGAAGCAAATAAATCAAATGTAATACACTCCTATTTGTGTACATGAATAGCGGAACCAAACGACTGTACTAAGCACAAATATGTAGGGGGTTGTAGCTTCCAAATTTATTCTTTCATTGATGTCATGTGAATACCAACATAGTAGAGTTTTTTAACTTTCAGTCACTTATAGTAAAGGAAACCTCAAATTCCCCCACCCCTACTTTTTCTATATTATTATGTCAAAGAGAAAAAGAAATTCTTAATTCGTGATAAAAAAAATGATAACGAAAAGGAAAGTAGGAAACTGTCAACTTGTTCAATTATAGCACTGTCTTTTTTCCAAAAGGAAAAGAAAGAAGCGACAATCAAGAAGAATATCATGTTCGGGTTTTCCTGCATGATTTTTGGTTATAGTTGAAGCATCTGTTTGTTTCTTTGCACATTGTACCGTTCGAATATCTCTATCCGAGATATGCGAAGGGAATCAGTATGATACTCTTAATCTCACAAGTGTTTCTCTCACAGTAGAATCTCTCAATGAATAGCTTGACAGAATAATCTATTCTGCTCCTACGTATCCGATCTGGAATCAAAGCTAAAACATAGTTCTCCTTAAGGGATCGATCCCCTATTTATAATCCTTACTATGATAGTTATTCCTTATGCACGATATTCCTTCGTGTAGCTGAGTTGTGGGAAAACGTGGTGGTTATCCCCTATCGTGCTATACTTGCACGTGTTAATAGTGAAGAGAGGGGAATCGTGGTTCTTAATGATTAGGGTCGAACCATTAATGCCGATCCATGAAGAAAACGTGGTCTAAATGGGCCTCAATGTGGATACTTAGCCCAAATCCATAACTTAATCTTATGTGTTATACCGAGTACATACCGAGCTGATTATTCATCCGACATTATCTATTTACTTATGCTTGGTTATCCGGTCTTACCATGATCGGTTATCCGACCTTACTTATGCTCGGCCAGTACACAAGCACCCCTAAGCTTTGAGCATGTTCAAGTGAAAGAGCTTAAATGGCGTATCACCACGGCCAAACCCGGCTAATCTCTTCAATGGTTTAGTCGGTTAAATCCCTCCAGGCGCGGCATCTACGAATGTGTCTTTTCATTTCCTCATTTCTTGGCTAGTTCTCAGCCACGATTAGCCTAGCTTGCCTTTCCGAGACAAGCGCCTATTTTTGAGGGTTACATCATTCATTACTGCGACTAGTCATAAAACATGTCTTTTCACTCCACTATAATAATGATTTCTCCTAAAATCTTTAAATTTTTATTATTGCCCAAAGTGGGAAGTCGCGTCTTTTGATTCTCCAACGTGTTATACACGGTTTCTTTTGCCAAGCTATGTGTCTCTTCGCCATTTTCCTCTTAGTTATCTTCTGGTTTGAATTCTATAAATAGTGACTCTTAGACCTTATTTGATTTCATCCTTTTTTCTTTGCTCTGCAACTTTTCTGGGTTTACCTCTATTTCCCCTATTTCTCCAGGTACGTCTACTTCCTTTCCGCTGCATTCTATCATCCTTTTCTCCTTTACTTATTATGGATTCTTGTGAGCCTTCACAAATGTCTCCTTCCCTTAACATTGTTACCGATTCTAAACATAACACCCCCTCCCGTCAAAATCCTGGGGTTGAGGAAGGCGAAGAGGTTCAAAAAATTTCCCTTAGGGTTCCTCCCCCAAAACAGCGCAAGAAGACTGTTAGGGTTGAAAAAGACCCCATTCCCCCTATTACCCTTCTGGTTATCAATGGGTAAAGGGTCAGGTTGGAGTATATTTTCATCCTTCTAAACAGTTGAGTCAATTCTTGAACTAAAGAATTCTACTGGCACTTTCTCATCTCAGTATGCTGATAAATTTGTGGTCGAACCATGCTCGGATTCCGATCATGTGTTCTTTTCGGCTACAAGAGGTTGCCCCCATTATACTTACGTATATAAAACTCTTTTTGAGATGCTTCACATTTCTCTTCCTTTCTCGGATATTGAATGTGGAGTGTTGTCGGCTCTCAATGTTGCCCCTACACAACTTCATCCGAACAATTGGGCATTTATGAAAGCTTTTCAAATTTTGTGCTCAGTGTTAAACATCACTCCTACCGCTGTTATCTTCCTTTATTATTACCGAATTCGATTTGGCGAGTTGATTGGTTGGATTTCGTTGAGTGCTGGGGACCGTGGTGGAATAATTGGTCCCTTGACATCCTCTTATAAAGATTTTAAGGGAGAATTTTTTAAAGTTTGTCCGGCTGATGGCTTCAATGGGTTATTTTTTGATCCTCAGGGAAAACCTTGTTTTCCTTTATATTGGACGAGATGTCCCATTAAATTTTCTGGATGGTGCCTTGATGCTATGACCGTTGAAGAAAAAGAAAATGTTTCGATATTAAATAGGTTGCCTAGGCCATTGAAGTGTAAACTTCTATTAGGGCTCCCTACCTCGAGTACCCCAAAGGCCGATTTGAAGCGTGAGTGTCTTATTTTTACTATGCATTGATACTGTTGTTAATGATATTAATCATTGTTTCTTGTTGTGCAGAGATTATGGGAAAATTTGACTTCCATTCTTTGAAGAAAGGCAAAGGGACTATTCTCTCCTCCTCTGCCGGGGATCCTAAAGATAAAAGGAACGTTGTCATCCCGGCAAGTTCGGCCCCCGTTCTTCAATCTGCGCCCTCTTCTACTGTCCAATCGAAGAGGAGAAGGGAAGGAGGTTCCGGGAGTCCATCCCCTAAGAATTCGGAATCCAAACGTCCATCTTTAACCTTGGGAGTAAATGTCCCAAATTCCCAACCTGCAATTGCCCAGCTAACGAATCTTCCCCCAACTCAAGCTCCAACTAAATGGTGCAATTCGGCTGCCAAGCCTGGTTCATCAACCATTTTTGGGAATGACTTCACCCCGTCTCTAGCTCTACAGCTGAACTTCCTTAGGTCCGCTGATATGAGTTTGCTATGGAAGCAAGGTCCTAAAGCCAGCCTCGAAGGTCTACAAGTCATGTGCCTTTGAGCTATTGCAACTACTCAATTTTGGGAGCAAGAAATCGAGAATAACCACAAGAAGATGGAGGCTATGCAAACTGAATCTGCAGAGGTTTCTAAACTGAAGAACCAGTTATCCCAGGCCTCGACTGAGTTGGCCGAGCTATCCAAGAAAAATGAAGAGTTGAGCTCTCAAATTACTGCTCTAAAAACGAAAGCCCAGAAGGACGAAGTTAAACTGAAGGTGGCCTTACAAGAGAAAGAAATTCTTTCAACCAAACTTGAGAAAGTGAAGAGCTCTAGATCTGCACTTGAAGACGAGCTATCGCAACTGAAGTTAGCTTTGACCAAAAAGAAAGAGAAAAAGAAGTTCTATAAACAAGAACTCGAAGCTGCTAAAGATAGCCCCATTGCTCAACATATTGCTAGTTTCGATAAAGCAGTTCGGCAAGCTCAACTTTTCACTCCTGGGGTCAACTTTTCTTGTTTTAATGTCGACAAAGATGTGAAGAATGGTGAACTTATCAACGAAAGCCAACTCAGTAATGAAGAAGGTGAAGAGAATCCCGCTGATGAGGAAGTTACTTCAGTTTTAAAAGATGGAGACAAAACTACTTAAGTTTATATTTTATGTATATGCTTATTTAATCATTTTGGACTCAGCTTGCTGAGTTATTATGTACTCGGATTGTTGACCCCTTTTTAATATAAAGTACGATTAGCTTTTGGCATAAATTCCTCAATACTACGCCATTAGGCCTAATCAATTTTAGGTTCGCTGACTTTGCATACGTTTTAATTCTTAGATGCGCAATGTTTACTGAGTCAGGCTTGTTGGCCGTAGGCTCGGTGGTCTTGAATTCGAACTCGGCTTTTTAAATTTATTTCTTAGGAATGCTAAGTTAGGCTCGATGGCCTTAGACTCAATGGCCTTGAGTTCGAACTCTTTTTTTTTTTTTTTTTTTTTCTTTTTTTTTTTTTTTTTTTTAAGTTTAAGGCTCGGTGGCCTTGAGCTCGAACTCGGCTCTTTAAGTTTATATCTTAGAGATGCTAAGTTAGGCTCGGGCTCTTTAAATTTATATCTTAGCGATGCTAAGTTAGGCTCGATGGCCTTAGGCTAAACAAATCAAAATGGAAATTATGTAATAAATTTCACAATGATATTCTGAAATTCCTCTTTATTGATTATGGATGAGCCTCGTTAAAACCTCCTTAGTGAAAAACCCTTTTTTTTTTATATGGGATAAAAACACTAAGGTAGGAAAAAGAGTACTCATCTACTACAGCTTGTTCAACTAAAGTAAAACTTTAAGTGAGATGCGTTCCAAGTACGCGGAATCGCCTCTCCAGAAAGTTCCTCTAGCCTATAAGCACCATTACCAAGACTTTCAGCCACCCTGAATGATACTCCCCAACTGCCAATTTTCCCTCCATTGGATCCTTCCGAGCTTGACCCTGCATTCGCAATACTAGATCCCCCTTTGTGAAACTTCTTGATTTAACATTTAAGTTATAGCGACGAGCAATCCTTTGTTTGCATGTCGCCTGCCTTATCTTTGCCTGTTCTCTATCTTCTTCTAGCCATTGCAGTTCTACCTTTAAACTTTCTTCATTGTCTGCTTCATTATAGTTCTTTCTCCTTAGAGATTGTTCTCCAAGCTCTACTGCGATCATTGCATCTGATCCATACGTGAGCCTGAATGGAGTCTCTTTAGTGCAAGATTGCGGGGTGCAGTGATAAGCCCATAACACACTTGGTAATTCTTCTGCCCATAACCCTTTATCTCGGCCCAAACTCTTTTTGAATTCTCCCAAAATGACCTTGTTTACTACTTCTTCTTGTCCATTTGTCTGGGGATGTTCCATCGAGCTGACACGATGTTTGATTCTAAGGTTCTCAATAAAATTGCTAAGGCCACGATCCGTGAATTGCTTACCATTATCAGTCACAATTGAATGTGGGAGACCGTGTCTACAAACAATACTTTTCCACATGAATTTCTGAACTTTTTGTGCACTGATTGTGGCCAAAGGTTCGGCCTCTATCCATTTTGTAAAGTAATCAATTCCTACCAAGAGAAATTTTACTTGCCCCTTTGCCACGGGGAAAGGACCAAGAATGTCCAGCCCCCAAACAACAAATGGCCAAGGTGATATTATACTATGCAATTCTTCAGGATAAACATGATTTAAATTTGCATACATTTGGCATTCATCACACCTCTTGGACCACAAAGCACAATCTGATCTTAATGTCGGCCAGTAATGTCCAGCCCTGATAACTCGAGCAGCTATTGACCTACCTCCAGTATGCATTCCACATATGCCGCTATGGACTTCTGCCATTACATATTCAGCTCGGCTTGGAGTTAAGCATTTCAGCATTGGTGTTGAGTATCCCCACCTGTATAAGTCATCGCCTTCAATGATGTAATGACTGGATTGAAGCCTGATCTTTCGAGCCTTATCTTCTTCTTGTGGTAAAGCACCCTTCTTAAGGTAATTCCAAATTTATTTCATCCAACCTCTGTCAATATCTTCATTGGTCATAACTTCACCGAGTTGTATGCTTGGTTCAGATAAAGTTTCTTGTATCACAATCCTGTGCATTCTGGGCTTCTTGGTGCTTGCTAGTTTAGACAAAAGATCTGCTCTAGCATTTTCCTCCCTGGGAATGTGTTCAACCACAAACTCATTAAAATCTTTAAGTATGCTTTCAACTTTACATAAATACCTAGTCAATTGAAGGTCTTTGGTTTGAAATTTGCCCGAGATTTGTCCAACGGCCAACTGAGAATCACTTCAGCATTTGATAGACCTTGCACCCATTTCTTTTGCTAACCTTAACCCTCCTATGAAAGCTTCATATTCCGCTTGGTAATTGGAAGCCTTAAAATTGAACTTCAAAGATTGTTCTATCGTCAACTCTCCTGGTCCTTCGAGGATTATTCTAGCTCCACTGCCTTTGGAATTGGACGAACCATCCACATATAAATTCCACGATTTTTCAATTGGGGCGGGCTTCAGTGATAATTCAACCACAAAATCTAATAAGCATTGGGCCTTCATCGAACCCCGTGGTTCGTATTTTAAACCAAACTCTGATAGCTCAACCGACCAGGCGATCATCCTTCCAGCAAGCTTTGGCTTCTGCAACACTTGTTTGATATGGTGATCTGTTTTAACAATCACTTGATGGCTTTGGAAATAGGGTCGCAATCTTCTTGCTGCCTTGATCAAGGCTAGAGCTAACTTCTCAATGACTTGGTATCGAGTTTCGGCATCATGCAGAACTCGGCTAATAAAATATATTGGCCTTTGTTGCTTATCTTCCTCCTGGACAATGACTGCACTAACGGCATCTTTAGTAACAGAAAGATATAAATAAATGTCCTTACCGGGGTATGGTCGAGATAAGATCGGAGGTTCAGAAAGGAACTCCTTGAAATCCTGAAAACCTACTTCGCACTCGTCATCCCAATGAAATTGTTGGGGCCTTTTAAGCAACTTGAAAAATAGCTTAGCCTTTTCTGCCGATTTGGGCAAAAACCTCGAAAGTGATGCTAGTCGTCCTGCTAACCTTTGTACCTCCTTAACATTATGGGACTTCTCATTTCTGTGACAACTCTACATTTATCCGGATTTGCTTCAATGCCTCTGTGCGTCAGCATGAAACCAAGGAACTTTCCACCTTGTACACCAAAAGTGCATTTTTCCGGGTTGAGCCTCATATTATGTTTCCAGAGTTGAGTAAAAAATTCATCAAGGTCTTTAGCATGTGAATCCGAACTTGCCGACTTGACTATCATATCGTCAACATATACTTCTAAGTTTTTCCCAATCTGATCTTTAAAAACTTTGTCCATCAACCTCTGATAGGTAGCTCCAGCATTCTTTAAACCGATAGGTATAACACGGTAACAATAATTACATCCTTCAGTTATAAATGCTGTTTTATCCTCATCAGGAGGATACATTCTGATCTGATTATACCCCAAATAAGCATCCATGAGACTTAACATTCTGTGACCTGATGCTCCATCTACCAATCGATCTATACTCGGTAGTGGATAAGAGTCCTTTGGGCAGGCTTTGTTCAAGTCGGTGTATTCGGTACACATTAACCACTTACCATTTGACTTTTTTACCAGAACCACATTGGCTAGCCATGTTGTGTATTTTATTTCTCGAACAAAATTGGCCTTAACAAGCTTGGCTGTCTGTTGCTCTACTGCTCATCTTCTTTCTTCCCCCAATCTCCTCTTTCTTTGTGCTACTGGCTTACCCTCAGGACATATGGCCAACTTATGGCACAAGAACTCTAGATCAATTCCTGACATATCTGATGGTTCCCAAGCAAACAAGTCAGCATTCACAATCAAAATATTTACAGTTTGTTCCCTTACCTGAGGGTCCAAATTCACAGCTAACTTTGTACACTGGCCGGGCTTGCTCCCCAACTGAATTTCCTCCAATTTTTCACATGGTTGAGGTCTCTGCTCGGGAATTTCCATCCTTGGGTCTAATTCAACCGAACTGACTGAGCCTCCAAGAGCTGCCATCTGATAATCCAATTTGTCCTTGCCATAGGAAAAATATTTGACTTTATTTACACGCAAACTCTCTGCATAACATTGCCTTACCATCTTCTGGTCCCCCTGAATAATGATCACCTTACCCGAGTTGGATGGAAAGTTCATGGCTAAATGAGGTCTAGAGACTATCGCACCAAATTCATTCAGAGAAGGGCGACCGATCAGGATATTATAAGATGTAGCAGCATTAATTATCAAATACCTGACCGAGATCGTTTTGGACAATCTTTCATCTCCAAAAGTTGTCAGCAAGTCTATGTAGCCTTTAGTATCCATTTGCTCACCAGCAAAACCGACTAGCTTGTTTTCATGTGCCTTGATATCGTTTTCAGAGAGCCCAAACTTCCGGAAAGTTGAAAAGTACAAAATATCAGCAAAGCTCCCCTGATCGATCAATACTCGTTTGACCGAGAAATTCGCTAATCCCAGAGTTATCACCGTTGGATCATCCTGATTAATATCTAAACCTTCGAAATCATCATCAGTAAATACAATAGAAGGAGAAGTTTTCGGAGGGTTCCCTGATATTGAATTCACATTCCTGACTGCTCTAAGGTATCTTCGCCTTGCTGAATTAGTTGATCCTCCCCCAGCAAATCCTCCACTAATGGTTTGATTACACCACGAGCTTCATCTGTATTTTCTCTTCTGTTCTCCCCCTGATCTCGATTTTCTGCCTGTTGAGTTCTGTTTCCATCATTATCACGACCTCTACTTTTTGCTCAATTGTCTCGAAGAAATCCACTTCTACCTCTTCCACGTTGCCGACCTCCATTGTCTCTTTGTACAAACTGACCGAGATGGCCAGCTTGTATGAGTCCCTCTATTTTATCCTTAAGGGTTGTGCATTCCTCGGTTTTATGACAATAATTTCCATGATATCTGCAATGTTTAGATCGGTCAGCCGAATCAAAAGTGCGCGACGGCGTGGGGAGTTTTATCAACTCGGTGTGATATATTTCTTCTAAAACTCTGGCCCTATTAGTATTCAGGGGAGTGTAGAAGTCATATTTCGGTCCTCCGTAAAGCTTTTCCTTCTTTCGCGCTCCCTTATCATTTATCTGTCTCCCTTTGTCTTTTCCTTCTACCCTGCATTCCATATCAGCTCGAGCCCTATTCTGGAATTCAAATAGTTCCTCCATTTGAATATACCCAACAGCTCGGGCTCTGAACTCATATATGTCAACAGGTGGTTTTCGGCAAAGGTGATCGACAAACGGGCTCGGTTTTAAAGCCATCAACATAGAATGCAATGCAACCACCGGGTTGAGATCTCTGATATTTGCAGACACCTTTGCAAATCGATCCACGAAGCTTATTAAAGACTTATTTTTTTCTTGCTTGAGACTTACCAACGCAGCCGAGGTCATTTGATGAGCCTGACTTGTGGCAAATTGAGCGCTGAACCTGGCAACTAAAACTTCGAAGCTATCAATAGAACTTAGTGGCAACCGAGTGTACCAGTTCAAGGCTGCCCCCTTTAAAGAAGTAGGAAAGACTTTGCAAAGAACAGCATCATCATTCGTAACTATATTTATCTGAGTAACGTAATCATCTAAATGATTATTTGGATCTGTAGTACCGTCATACCTTTCTAATGTTAGCGACTTCCATCCTTGTGGAAGGGGGTATCCATAATTCTATCAGTGAGTGAACTCCTCATTACTCCCGAGACTTTGGTCTGTTCTCCTCCATGCTGATCATGTTGCACCTTCTCAGCGTGACTAGCCTCACCATTCAGGGTTGTCTTCTGGGTTTAATACTGAGTATGTCCTGTATTTGTAGAGGTGACTCTGGTGTGAGTAGTTTCTTGAGGGTGATAACTCGGATAATCCTCCTTGTCATGACGAGATGATGCAATCCTTTCTCTTTCTCTTCGATGGCGATCATAATTCTGCTGCATTTCCTCATTTTGCCTTCTCAAATCTTCCATTTGGATCCTCATTTCCAGGAGAAGTGGATGATTTTTCAACGAAGGATTCCGAGATTGTTGATGCTCATCCGTCACTTCATCCCTTTGATGATGCTCTTCTCGATTTCTTCTACTTCCACCCGCACTGCTCCTTGTTAACACCATGTTATGAATTAAAGTGTGGCCAAAGGAAAGTTTGCCTCGGCCCCACGGTGGGCGCCAAATGTACCGTCCGAATATCTCTATCCGAGATATGCGAAGGGAATCAGTATGATACTCTTAATCTCACAAGTGTTTCTCTCATAGTAGAATCTCTCAACGAATAGCTTGACAGAATAATCTATTCTGCTCCTACATATCTGATCTGGAATCAAAGCTAAAACGTAGCTCTCCTAAAGGGATCGATCCCCTAGTTATAATCCTTACTATGACAGTTATTCCTTATGCACGATATTCCTTCGTGTAGTTGAGTTGTGGGAAAACGTGGTGGTTATCCCCTATCGTGCTATATTTGCATGTGTTAATAGTGAAGAGAGGGGAATCGTGGTTCTTAACTATTAGGGTCGAACCATTAATGTCGATCCATGAAGAAAACGTGGTCTAAATGGGCCTCAATGTGGATACTTAGCCCAGACCCATAACTTAATCTTATGTGTTATACTGAGTACGTACCGAGCTGATTATTCATCCGACATCATCTATTTACTTATGCTCGGTTATCCGATCTTACCATGATCAGTTATCCGACCTTACTTATGCTCGGCCAGTACACACATGATGGGAGATAATGTCAGCATATCCTCCTTTTTATTCTCTCACTTCTAATGGAACTTGATTTCTTTCCATCAAATCCATTACTTGTAGCCACAAAGCTTGTATTGATTCCTGATTTTTTTCTTCTTCAAAGGAACTGTAAAACTTATCCGGATAGGTCTCCCACATATTGATTAATCACTTCCATCTCAAAATTTTCTTCATGCTCATAAACATGAAAAACAATCTGTTAACCCGAAACCAATAACAGAATTTGTCAAATTTTTAAAGCAAGTTGTCAAGTATTCTGATAAATATAAATAAATAGGTTGATAAGTTTATTTTACAGTAAAGCAAAGCAAGGTTCAATTTTGGGCAACAAAAACTTATCTGTAAACAATTTATTGATAAATAAACCTACAATATGTTAAATAAAAATTAGAGGAAGTTACGAGGAAGGCGCCAAACTTTAGCAACCACTTGAATGAGACACCGATGGAGCGTGGAGCAGGGTGAAGGAAAGTGCAGCGTAGAAGAAGGCAACCTCTTCAACGGAATTTCAATAGAGATTTTTGAAGGGACCAGAGGACTGCTAACTCAAGAACAGTTTGGCAAAGAAGGGAATTAATCAAGCAAAGTTTTCACCCTCTTCATGTACAACATACATAGAAATACAAACAATGGAGAGTTGAGAGATGTTTTTCAAAGGATAGGAAATGTCATAAGTGTTTTCATCTCAAGGAAGAGGAGAACAAAGTCCAAATGACTTTTTGGGTTCGTTAGATTTACCAATAGAGAGGGTGCCAAAGATGCAGTAAGAAAGTTAAATAGAAGACTACTAAATGGGGGAAAACTCTTTGTGAAATGGGCCATATTTGCAAAAGAGATAAGAAGCGATCAAGCAAAAGGAGCAAATGGGTCTGAGATGATAAACAAGAAGAAAGAAGCTACAATCAACGTGCACACCAAGCCTCCAACATATAAAGATACAAGATCGTATAAGGATGTAGTGGCCCAAACAAGAAAAACTAGTGATGAGAAAAGTGCAGATGGCCAAAAGGAATATATTGGAAAAGAAATTACAGAAGGGGGGTTAACTAACACAAATGCAATTGCAGCTGAAGTATGCCACGAAAACATGCTCTGGCTACAAAGTAGTATGGTGTTTGAAACTAAATTCCCAAAAGACATTGATGAAGTATCAGCAGCCATCATGCCTAACTGGTCGTCAATAATAGGTGTCCGGGGTTTAGGAAAATTCAAATTTATCAATTCGTTTGACAAGATGCCATGCAATCAGCTTACAGAGAAGCCATGGATGAAGAGGACTTGGCTTGCATGAAGGTTAGGAAATGGTCACCACATGAAGTTAATGGAGCAAGGCGAGTATGGCTGGAAATTTTTGGCATTCCCCCACATGTATGGAGCATTGACAACTTGAGGAGAATTGTGGAAAGAGCGGGAGAAGTGGTCTGCTAGGATCCAGAAACTGAACAAGGAATATCAATGGAATCTGCGAAAGTATTGGTCCACATAGTGCACATGTCGTTCATTGAAGACCAAGTTCATCTGATATTAGATGGATTAGACTCTCAACAGAGGATTTCACCACTGGAGTCAAATTCAGAAGCTATGATGTCCAGAGTAGCAGAAACAACAGGTGGAAGACTAACTGGTAGCCTGGAGGAGCATGATGATGACGTGGCAAGCAAGGAGCTTACTGCCTTAGAGACAACATTAATTGTTGGTGTAAATGATAGCAAAGCCCAAGGATATCTCATAGAGCACCCAGATGAACCTTGAGAAGCGCATAACACATTAGGAAAAATTAATGGTTTGGTGCTCTTACAAGATAACGGGCAAGAAAAATACCCAGAGGCTTATATGGCGCCTCGGAACCAAGTACCCTCCATAAATGCAAATGATGATGTAGAGCATTTACCTCCTAGGGACTTTGGAAGAGAGATAGCCTATGTAGAGACAAGAATAATGGAAGGGCGGTTGGATGTTCTTGAGGGATCCCAACAGATGACTAGGACAGCTAATATCAGTTATGACCTAGAGCATGAAAGGGAAATAATATCCCAATGGGCCAATATTTCTACTGGGCCACCTGGGTTCTGTAACGATGTATCCTCTCAGAACTTACCTGCACAGGAGCAAGCGGCATCAGTTTCAAGTGAGGGGCTGGAATCATATAATGTTGGGCCGCATGACACTTTGGGCCATAAGGACGCACAGAAGGTTTTGTCTGACCAGGAAAGTAATAACTTATGTGGGGAAATTGAAATCAATGTTGTGGGAGCAGCTACCGATTCAACACACGACCAGGCAGCAACGAGACCCATCCTTGAACCAATGGAGCAAATCACAAGTCGCACATCAGGGACAACTTCCAACCTTCGGAAAAAAATAGGAGACCTGCAAATCGTAAGAAACAATTGAAGCATCCACAACAACTTAAACCTATAGCAGAGGCAAAAAGGACCGAGTCAAGCTGTGATGATGAACTTTCCAGTGAAGAGCAAGAAGCAAGGAAGGCATGGGAGGTCGGCACACAATTAAACCTGGCGACTCAGAGGGAGGAAGAAGTCATCCAAAAAATAGTGATGCTCCAAAGAAGCAATAGGATGAAGGAGCAAAGGGACTATACGGGTGTTTAAGCTCTAGGCCAAGGTAAGGGTTTTATTTTTTTAAATTTTTTTATGAATCTGATTTGTCGGAATGTTAGAGGGGTGGGAGGCTCGGGTAAAGCTTTAGCAATCCGTAAACTGGTCCTTGAAAGGAACCCACCTCTTATGGGTTTGGTGGAGAATAAGCACTCGAGCATCACCACACAGAAAATTAGGAATTGGTGGACAAGATGGATTCTGTTAAGATGATGTTCCTGTTGTAAATGGTGGGGGTGGGCTAATTCTAGTTTGGGATGAGAGCAATTTCCAGAGAGAAAACACTAGAAAGGGACATAGGTGGATATGCGTAGAAGGTAAACTAGTGGACAAAGATGTAGGAGCAATGTTTGTGATTGTCTATGCCCCAAATGATAGGGAGGGAAGGTTAGAGCTGTGGAATGAAATATTAGTGTTAAAACAGAGTATAGCTCACCCTACAATGATCCTAGGTTATTTTAATGAAATACTAAAACCTGAGGAAAAGAAGCAGAACACTATTTTTTCTACTAGTATGAGGGAGTTCTAGGAATGGCAAGAGGACATGAATATGGTCGAACTGCCTCTGTTAAGCAGAAAATATACCTGGTACCGGAATAATTCCGCTAGCCGTATTGATAGAGTGTTTGTAGACACTGAGTGGCTAGTGCTGTTCAGGGACATGAAGCTGTGGGGCCTGAAAAGATCTGTATCAGATCATTGCCTTTTACAGGTGGATTGTGAAAGAATTGACTGGGGACCCCGCCCTTTTAGAGCCTTGGATGTTTGGTTTTCAAATCCAAACTTTATGAAGATGGTAGAAGGGGAATGGAAATCACTTGCAAATATGCCTCTGCATGCCAAACTGAAAAGTCACAAAAAGCCATTAAATAAATGGAACATAGAAGTTTTCGGAGACATTAATAAGAAGATAGAGCAGCTGGAGCATGAAACCAAAGTTCTGGATCATCTGAATGAGCAGTAACAAATGTCTGAACTTAATCTGTCAAGGTTAAAAGCACTTACAACACAATTGTGGATGTGGCTCAAAAGGAAAGAGCAATATTGGATGCAGCTATCAAGGATGAAAGCGCTAACGGAGAAAGATAGGAATGCAAAATATTTCCACTTAATGTCCTCTATTAGGAAAGGAGAGAAACATATGAGATGCTTAAGAGTGGTAAATAGGGTGGTAAAAGAAGCAATCAGATTTTTCAAGGACCTATATACTGCAAGAGATGAAGTGCCTGTAAGACACAATGGAACAGGCTTTCCATCTCTATCAGAAGAGCAGAGAGAGGAGCTAGAGATTAGCCCAAGCAGAGAAGAAATAAAAAGAGCGTTCTGGAGCTGCGAATAGACAAAAGCCCCAAGGTATGATGGGTTTAATTTGGGTTTCGTTAAAAGGATGTGGGATATAGTGGGAGAAGAGTTCATATCAATGGTAAAAAACTTCTTTGAAGGAGCCACTTTGCCTAAGGCAGTAAACACTACCTGGGTCACTCTAATACCAAAAGTAGAAGAAGCAGCAGAGCTAAAGAATTTTAGGCCCATAAGTATGGTTGGCTACATTTATAAAATCATTGCAAAAATAATGGCAATCAGACTCAAAAGGTAATGCCTGGCCTGATAGGTGAAACTCAATCGGTCTTTGTTATGGAAAGACAAATACTATATGAGGCTCTTATTGCAAATGAGGTAGTCCAATGGGCCAAGAAGATTAAGAAAGAAATTGCTCTGCTAAAACTAGATTTTCAGAAAGCCTACGATACTGTAAAGTGGAGCTTCATAGACCAACTCCTGGGCATAATGAGCTTTGGAGTGAGGTGGAGAGGATGGATTAGGCAATGTCTTACAATAGCAGCCATATCAATACTTGTCAATGGGTCCCCTATAGCACCATTTAAGGTGGAGAGGGGCCTCAGACAGAGGGACCCCCTATCTCTGTTCCTTTTCATCTTAACCACAGAAGGTTTCAATCAGTTAATGAAAACAACGATTCAAAAGAATATCATTAAGGACATAAGGGTGGGGAGAAGAGGAGTTGGCATCTCGCATCTCCAATTTGCGGATGACACTTTCATTTTCTATCCTGCAAAAAGGTAGGTCTTAACAAATATTAGAAGGATGTTGGAATGCTTCCAAGTTCTATCTGGGCTAAAAATAAATTTTCAAAAATCAAGTTTAGTAACGTTAGGAAAAGGAAGAGAATAGGGAGAGCGCATGGCTGAGAAGCTAGGATGACAACTAGTAGAACTACCCATTACATATCTAGGAATCCCCTTGGGTGCCAACACAAAGAATGACGCCGTGTGGAACCCAATACTCAACAAGGTCCAAAAAAAGCTGGCATCGTGGAAAGCAAAGGTTCTATCAAGGGCAGGGAAGTTAGTACTTATAAAGTCAATTCTTTCAAGTCTGCCGATATGCTACATGAGTCTCTTCCAGATGCCAAAGAAAGTCGCAAAGAAATTAATTGGACTATAAAGGAATTTTTTCTAGTCCGTGCAGGAGCAAAAAAGAGGAATACCCCTCATCAAATGGGAAGTCATACAAAAACCAAAACACTTGGGGGGTTTAGGTGTGGGGGATCCAGTGATAAAAAATGTTGGGCTTCTCTTTAAGTGGTGGTGGAGATACTCTACTGAAGGGAATACACTCTGGAAGAGAACAATCTGCTCCATCCACAATCTTGATCTAGGTAGACCCCTGACAAATAATCAAACAATGAGAAGAAAGGGTGGTGTTTGGAGCTCAATAATGACAGTGAATAGGTGGGATGAAAAAATACACAATGTCATACAAAAAGGCTGCTGGATAAATTTGGGAGATGGCACCAGCACAAAGTTCTGGCTAGATAAATGGATAGGTAACTCAAACGTAAATGATAGGTTCTCGCGACTCTTCCTCATATCCCTGCAAAAAGACGAGTTTATTTCTAATATGGGATTTTGGGATGGAGTTGAATGGCATTGAACTCTCTCTTATAGAAGAGAGCTCTCCAATGGGAAGTACAAAAAGTAAAGGATTTAAAAGAAAGTCTGAAGGAGGTAAACCAAGCACAAGATAGGGTGGATAAACCATGGTGGAAACATCAAAGTAGAGGAAATTTCACAATCAAGTCCTTTACAAGAGCTTATTGGGAACATATTCCACTAGAAGAAAATGTTAGGAAATCTTGGCTTGGGCTAGCCCCACCAAAAGCAGAACTACTAGTATGGCTAGCGCTGCAGCAGAGATTGAATACCAAAAGTAGATTGAAAAGGTTGAATCTGATTCAAGCAAGCGAAGTCCAATGCCCTTTCTGCATGAAGGAAGAAGAAACAATAGACTACTTCTTCCTACACTGCACACATGCCTAGAAAATTTGGGTGGAATGCTTGGAGTGGTGGAAGCTTGAATTTCTCGTAACACAGACAATTGGACAGTGGGTTGATTGTTGGACAGGTGCAATAATAAGGGATTTCCAAAAGAAACTATGGATTTCCATGTTTTATGTGGTTGTATGGACATTATGGTTTGAAAGAAACCAAGTAGTGTTTGAGAAAGTCAAAATTGAGTGGTCTATGGTATCCTTCCTCACTAAGATAAGACTTGGTTTTTGGCTCAAATGGTGGAACCAAAAGGCCCCCTTTAGCCCAGGAGAGGTAATAAATAGCCTAAAGGGGGTGCGGTTATGGAAATAAGAAAGGAGACTTAGACCCCAAATACAATGGAATCCTCCGCCACCAAGGAAACTAAAGTGGAATGTTAGATGGAGCAGCTAGAGGAAAGCCAGGGGAAGCAGGAATAGGGGTGTACTAAGAGATGAAAGGGGTACTATATTAGGAATGTTCTCGGCCTCAGTGGGTATTAGAGACTCGAACGAAGCAGAGTTTATGGCAATAGTCTTTGCTCTAGAAATGTCTTTACAAAAGGCTTGGGTCATGGATAAAGATATAATAGTGGAATCAGACTCTAGGAATGTCCTAGCATGGGTTAGGAGTAGTGAGACATGCCCATGGAATTTGCGATTTTTTGGAAACAAATTGAAAAATATTCTAGTTCTATTAAAAGGGGTTACTTTTGTGCATAGGTGTAAGGAAACAGATGATTATGCAGATTCTCCAGCAAAGGAAGGCGCAAGTACAGAGGGTAGATAGATAGCATGGACACTTACAAAATATTTTAAAATTAGAATTACAATTAAAATAGGATTTAATTAAAATGCAATCTCGGTGTAAAATATTTTAATTAAATCCTATTTTAATTGTAATTCTAATTTTAAAATATTTTATAAGTATTAAAAAGCATTGATGATATAATTTTAAATTATAGACGTACCTTATAATAATAATATATAATATATTAAATACAAATAAAAGGTTTCAATATTCTAAACATGTCTTGATGGTCAGCGATTAAGTATTAAGTATTATTGCTCTCATGGGTTGGGGGTTCAAATCCCAGTTTCGTATGCCTTTTCTTCCCCTCTCATAATGCATATGGTTTTATTTAAAAAAACCAAGGTAATCAAAAGTGGCAAAACTTGGGGATCGAACAGGTGACATGCTTACCACAAATCAGGGTCCCGAGCCACCACGAAACGAACTGATGATTATGTTTTACACGTATTTAACTTTAAAGTATAACGTTTGCGGAGGATCTTCTTCTTCCTCGCCCAACTACAGGAAAAACGGGTCATGCCACCCGTGAAAACAACCCAGAGATATCTTTTAGTTCAAACAACCAATTGTTTTGATATTTTAGTATAATACTTGCACAATAGTGAGTAAAGGAAGCCCCAACCCAATTTTAAAATTTCAAACAAAAAATAGAGCAAACAAATGAGTGAAACTGTTACAAATAGAAATGGAAAGCCATTTGAATAGCTAGGTTGAGAATATGCTAAAAAGTAATGGTCTCGTTAACATCAATCTACAAGGCACCCCACCGACTACGATAACAAAAAGAAATAGTGAAACACTAACATTTACGCTACTTTTTGTTTGTTTCTTCAGGTGTTATGACGATACACTACTCTACGGGAAAGATAAAGAGTTATCTCATACTCAACAGGTTGAATTGGAAGGGCTTAGCAATAATTTACAAGGACTGAAATGCAATGTTTAAAAAAACTTAGCAACTAATATGACGTGAAGAAATTGAAGCA
The DNA here is from genome assembly GCA_039655645.1 of Ammopiptanthus mongolicus. Taxonomy (NCBI): domain Eukaryota; kingdom Viridiplantae; phylum Streptophyta; class Magnoliopsida; order Fabales; family Fabaceae; genus Ammopiptanthus; species Ammopiptanthus mongolicus. The sequence goes on along the minus strand of CM077345.1, from coordinate 24,396,131 downwards.
GATGTCATATGCTAATACGGCCACGTTGGAAGGGCATCGACGCCCTTCGATTTTTGAAGGCACCGTAGCAATACCCGTGCATTAGGCACTGCGTTTTGCTAAATTGCTGTACACTTTGCCAGATCAGATCAGACAACCATTTCTTGACATCTCGATAACAACAAAATGAACAGCGAGATTAACAAAGTCCATGAGGTGGCGGACCATTCGACATATCTTTTTTAACTTTAAATATATATATATATATATATATATATATATATATATATATATATATATATATATATATATATATATATATATATATTCACACATTCGGTGTTCAAAAATTACATTAAACTCCGACTAATCCAAGTTAAGTCGGAAAAATATATTTAATAGGATAAAGTTCTCCCAACGTCTACTTTTTTCATTCACAAAATTCGAACCCGAGACCTTGTTTAAGGGGAAGCAAACTCTTTACTACTTAAACTAAATTAACTTCATATATTCCATTCCAAAATATTTTGGTCTATATTGGGTTCCTCTGAATCTCAGTTACATACCTGTCCCTTTTTTCCTTCTTCCTTTTCCCGCAGATTGAAAGAATGTTTAATTAAGTTTTTAGTCCTTGAAAATTAAAGTGAGTAAGTTTTGGTTTTGGTCCTTGCACTTTTTTTTTGTTGGTTTTGATCCTTATAAGTTCCAAAACTTCGGTTTTGGTCCCTGTCATCACTATTCATGCGTTAAGTGTTGACGTGGCTAGCGGAACGTCACGTCAGTACTGTTATGTAGGCTATTATAATATTTTTATTGTTATTATTTATTTTTTATACTTGTATACTTGTATTAAATGAATGAAAGGTTGAAATAGCAACACTCAGGAACATTTCTAGGATTCCCGAATACCTCTATGACATTAAAAAAAAATATTTAATCTTACGTGACATGAAATATTATAAATTAGTCTACATAGAAGTGCTGACGTGACGGTCTGTTAGTCGCGTCAACACCTAACGGATAGATAGTGACGATAGAGATCAAAACCAAAGTTTTGAAATTTGCAGGGATCAAAATCAAAACCTACTCACTTTTCAGAGACTAAAAACTTAATTAAACCTGGAATGAATCATACTTATATTAGTGGCCCAAACACAGTAATGACAGATCTGGAGAAATTATTTTTCGGAAAACGTCAAATTTAGAATAATATGTTAGACATTATATACATTTATCTTACTTTTTTTATACAAACCTTTTTAAACAAATACATAAAAAGGTATAAGAAAGTTGTTAAAGATTTGAGTTCAATTTTTATACAGTCATTTATTTATTATAAAACATGAACATGTACATGTTTGATTAATCAATCTTGATTAATAATAAAGTTGAGTTTTGATATCTTATCATTATAAAATTTTTTAAACTGTCAATCAATCAAAAATTATTTTATATGTGTCTTTTATGTAATTATTACAGGATCAGTTAAACATTTTTTTATAACGTGACAATTCATCATTAGATCACAGTATAAAAAATAGTTATACTTATTTTTTTTTTGTGAACCAAAGGTGCCATCCGATCGAAAGCTGAAGACTAATCCCTTTCAAGGCGGAGAAATCACGAAAGTGGGTACAATCTTTCCCAACAAATCCTTTTTCATATACAAGACATGAATCAAATCCCTAACAGCATGATTAAAGAATCCAGCTATCTACCAACTTTGTTGGACCTCTTGCACAAAGATTAAATCCTTAATAATAATGATGAAAAAGTAGAAAATGGTTTATGCTAGAACCTAATTAAAGAAACGGTTGTGTTATTTGCAGGGGTGGTGATTAGGGCGTGCAAGGAGTGCAACAGCACAGGGCCTCAAATTTGGTCCAAAATTTGGGGCCCCCAAAATTTATTTTGACCAAAAAAATGTGTTAGAAAGAAGGTTCTTTTTAAGTAGCTAGAAGATTGATATTAGCTTGAAGTTGTATTGATAGGATTTTAATAATCTTCTTTGTATTTATTGTTCTGAAGTGAGTGTTTAAGATTAGAACAATTGTCCGTTTTGAAATAATATTTAAGATTGTCTTTTTTTTTTAAATAATATTTTAAAATAATATTTAATTATTAAAATTGTCCTTTTTTTTTTATTAAGGGCCCAATTTTTAATATTAGAACAGGGCCCCCAAAATATTTAAGACGGCCCTGGTTATTTGAACATCAGATTTTAGATATCATATGTGATACTGTATCTCTTTATCTTTATCTCTCACTTACTTTTTATCTTATTTATATACACGCATTTCAAAAATATATTAAAAAAATAAAGAATATCATATTATTCTCCCTATTTTGACGTCCAGAAAAACATTTCTCTTAAAGAAACATTTCAATAACTTTGTTGGGACAAAGCTTAGCTGGTCTAAATGATGGCTGTCCTCGTCCAGTTCTTCATGCCTTAAAAGGCTCAAAAGGGTGTTGAAAGACGAAGGCAAACATGTACCTAATAAAGCATATTTAAACGGATAGAAAGATTGATAGCACAGAGTAATGAGTGGGTTTTATGATGAAATTGGGTGCAAATATGCTAAAGCAGCCACAGTACTGCTGGACATTGAATACGTTATGGGCCCCTGAAATGCTTCATATTTGTCAATTTTCACATGGGATGTCTTCTAGTCTTCTACCATGGCAGACATATAGCATTCAAATATTCGGGGCTATTAAAGATCCTAAAGGAGTTATTATAAAAAAAAAAAAAAAAAAAATCCTAAAGGAGCATAATTTCGCCACCATAAGAAAAGATTAGCTTTCGATTGCTAGGAAAAATAAAGAGTAATGTTAGGTTGACACTCAAAATCGACAACATACAGTGGACACCGTAGGTCTAAATGGTAAAATAGTAATAAAACAACTCAACAATCATCACTCCCAAGACACATAATTGCTTTCCCACTTCTTTATTGTTTTCTTCTCTCTCATCATGTATTTTATCACTCTCAAGACACTCACCTGATATTTCTCTCATCTCAACACTCGTCTAAGGTGATCTTCACCCGTCTAATGAAGATATATGACCCGTCTGACCAAGAAAGCTCACCCGTCTACTCTCCCTTTCACCCGTCTGAAGCTGAAGATCTTCACCCGTCTGATGACTATCAGTGAAGAAATGCTCACCCGTCTGGTTCACCCGTCTGATGACTCTCAGACGGGTGAACATTTCTTCCCTGATAGTCATCAGACGGGTGAAGATCTTCTTCAGCTTCAGACGGGTGACACTGAGAGTCATCAGACGGGTGAACATTTAAAAGGTTATTCACTGAGAGTTCAGACGGGTGAATCAGACGGGTGAACATTTCCTCACTGAGAGTCAGCAGACGGGTGATTCAGACGGGTGAACATTTCTTCACTCAGAGACATCAGACGGGTGAAGATCTTGAGGTTCAGACGGGTGAAACTGAGAGTAGACGGGTGAGCTTTCTCGGTCAGACGGGTCATATATCTCCATCAGACGGGTGAAGATCAGCTTAGACGAGTGTTGAGATGAGAGAAATATCAGGTGAGTGTCTTGGGAGTGATGAAATACACGATGAGAGAGAAGAAAACAATAAATAAGTGGGAAAGCAATTATGTGTCTTGGGAGTGATGATTGTTGAGTTGTTTTATTACTATTTTGCCATTTACCCCTACGGTGTCAACCGTAGGTGTCCAAAAGCAGTGTCAAAATAACATTTCTCAAAATAAATAAAAAAACCTGCAGCATAGGTGGAGAATATTAATATAACTGTACTTGTAATAGTGCTGACTAATTACTGTTTCATATAAATAATAAAATTTAGTTAGTCCCTCAGAGCAACAAGAAAAATTCTTATGAAGTATTATTACAAGAGTTTAATTTTGATATATGTTTAGTGTAAAAAGTTTTATCCTTCCAATCAATCACAAATAATCTTATATGTAATTTTAATTTTAAAGTAATTATAAGAATCAAATATTTTTAATAGGAATGATAATTTATAATTCGTTAACAATATAAAAATATAATGCATTATGCATATCAATTATATCCTTGCTATAAATCACGTTGTCACTTCCATCTGCCAAAGGAATGTACAAATTTCAGTATAGAAATTTTGGCTAAGACATGATGATATCTCTTAGTTATAACTTGTTGGTATAATAGTATTCCACAACTTCAAAAGTTAGAACTATGATTGATCCTAGAAATCCATTTTCTTTTTTTTTTTTTGGGTTAACTGGTCCTACGATCTTAATCATTAATCTACGACTTCAATGTTGTATTTGTTTGAATTACTTCTATGCTGGAGTTAATAAGTGCATCTTTATTTTTGGGTGCAAAAGAGTGCATATTTTTATTCAACTTGAAACTGCCCAAGACATTTATATATAAAACTTGCATTCTTTTTTTAGTCTCAACAAAATTAGAAGTACAATGAACAAGGGCAGAGAAATTCCAAGGCAATAAATTGGCAGCCAAGTAAAGAAGGCAAATAACAAAGCTGATCTGAAGTGTAAGCTATAGTGCGACATATATTCTAGAAGTCCAGACCCATGATAGATATCCATATCAACTTTTCTTTTCAATGCTGGGAACACGGATCATGACAGATCAAACACACTTTTAAGCTTGAGTACAGACAGAACGACAAACAAAAACAGATAGAAAGGCCCCACCAAAATTTACATGAAAATTTATACATATAAATAGAGCAATATGTCCTCCATATATAAATAAAAATTTAAAAATCAAAAGATCCCCTCCAATAGTAGTAACAATAATAAATAATAATGATAATAAAAACACAGAAAGAGTATAAGTATATGATTAAACACATAATGATATCAAAATTAAAGCAAAACTTTCCTATTCATATGAAGAGCAAACTTTTAAGCTTTGGTATCCTGGTAGTAGAACTGAATGCAAGAACATAAGCAACCAATATGGGTAATGTGTTCTTCCTCTCCTTCCCACTTGGGAATTTATACAGTAATGATGACATTCTCAGTCAGAGGAGGTAGGCTTGGTCTTCAAACGGTACAAGAGCTTCTTCTTCTTAGAGCTTGGGTTGTCAATGGTCAGAACCACTTTGCCAGGTTCACCAATTTTATAACTGTTACAAACCACTGGTTCTTCTGATGAAGCAACCTTTCTAGCCTTCTGAATGATTACTGTATAGCTTCCTTCTGTGCTTGGCACAAACTCTGCACCATAGCTTACATCCCACCCTATTACTCTCAGCTCCCAAGAGAGTAGGCAGTTCTGCAGGTTCCCAAGAACAAAACTTCAATCCATTAAAAGTATATATCAAGGTTATCTAGGCAAATGCACAAAAAGTCTCTATCTACTCTCATAGTAATGAAATAGCTATAGTGTAGGATTCAATTTCTTATCTAACCAATTGAACTTTACTTGGCTTTTCATTTCTAAATTTGAGCCCTTGACCCCATAACAGGTTTCTAATAATAATAATAAGAGGAAGAGCTTAACTATTCAACACCAATAATAAATAAATAAAAATGAACATCACTGTATCCAAACTGTTGACAGGATCATAGGCTATTATTCTTTAAAAAAATAAAAAATAAAATAAAATAAAATCTTGGACTTTAATTCTTATACTTGAACATATTGCCTAGGATGCTCTTAATTCAACATAAATTTCTCTCCCATGTAATGAGCTAAATTTGAAATATCTGACAAATTTTATATTCAATATTACTTTATTATTTTATCAACCTAGATAATTAACATTAAGCATTACGGTGGTCCGCTTATACTTTATTGGGTGTAGAAAACAATTTCCTCAACTAAGTAGTAGAAAAGAATTTTGGCTCTCAGCAATATTTAGACCTAGCTTAAAATTGGGAAATTCTAGCCTCCTAGCAAGTACCGATGCACAGCCACAGAAAGATAACAAAAGAAGGTTACTACTTTCTATGCTTCCTATGTTTATTATATTTATATTTATTTATAAATTCATATTGTATTGCTTTTGACTTGACTTTTCTTCTCAGGGCATAGCCTAAGCCTATAGGCCTGCACAATTTGTTGCATAAAATAGGATAAATAAACAAGAATGAAAAAGATAATATAAATCAGAAAAGAGGAATCCTATGCTGCATTCTTTGGATTCTCAAACAATACCATTCAATTTCAACCAGACCCACCTCAGTAACTGGAAATTCCACTGTATGTTTAGCTGTTGGCTTCACTGTAATTTCTGTAACAGCATCAGTACTTCTGAATTCCCCATCTTTGCTTAGTCCACCATACTTGACCAGAAGTTGCTCTGGAGCTATGTATCTGAAGTCAAGGTAGCAAATTAAGATACAAAACAAAAGAAACTGAAAAAACAAGGAACAAGCAAAATTTGGATCTTTCCTATCTTCACCTTAAAAGGGTCTCAGCTGATTTGGAAGGTCCAGCAAACACAAACTTGCTTTTGGTTCTGTGTGTCAGAAAAGGACTTATCATCCTGTTCACTGCCAAGTACCACCATGGCACATTGATGAACACCTAGACCCCCCAGAAAAATAAAAAAGATTAAGAATAATATACATTTGCATAGCCATTACATATTGAAAATTTAAACAAACAATAACATCAACAAAAGCATCTACATGAATAAAACAAAGTCATTATGTTCTTTCATAAATTATAAATATTTTTGGAAATAATTATTTCTTATAAAAAATAGTTGCTTAGTTTTCAAAAACTCCCTAAATCTTTTGATTCTAAGTTAATCTAAATACATAATAAGTTAATCCAAACACAGATTAGAGATCTCTATTACATATTGAAAATTTACCAGCTGAAAATTGTATGGAAACAATGTATGAGTAGCTAGGTTTAACATATATACCTGTTTGGCTACAAATTCAGGATAGTTGTCCTGAAGCAATTGAAGGGCCTGTTTGGTAGCTTGTCTAAGTTCCCATTTCCCAGGTCCAGGAGAATTCTTGAGATCATTAACCTGAACAATAGTGGCAATACCACCTGGGGTGAAATCCAATTTCCTTATACTCCTCTCCAGGAACTGAATTCTCCATCTCAGGAACTTCTCTCTCTTCTCCTCATCAGAGAACATTTTCTTGTACAACTCCTTATTCTGGAACTCCCCATAGATGTTATAACACACAGGGTGACCTTCCTTGTCAAAACCATGCATGTAAACCACCTTCTCCAAATCATCACCTAAGTTTTCTTGTTCCATCAACTCATCAATTCCAAACTCTTTTCTCCATCTAATTGTGTTCTTGATCATGGTGAAAGCATCTTTGACCTTGAAGTCTCTAGCTCTCAGAAACTTCAAGAGAATCACGTCGCTTCTCTCATCTGCAAGGAGTGGTACCCCCCAAATGGATACCTCTTCCGGTGGCATCAATGGTGTTGAAGCTTCATCCTTGTTAGTTTCCATGGTTTCTTCTTTGGTTGAAGCCTCTGGAACAGTAGAAGAAGACACAGCTACAACTGTTTCTTCAATAGCTTCCACAGTTTTTGCTCCATCATCATCTATAGAAGGAGCAACCACCTTAGTTTCATTCACTTCTTCTGGTGCTGATGCTTCTTTTGCTTCATCTGATTTTGTGAGTTTCTCAGGTTCTTCTGTTTCTTTCACTTCTGGTGCAGCTTCTTCTTCTTCTTCTTTCTTCTTTCCTTCTTCATCTGTTTTTGTAGGTTGGTCTTCTTCTTTCTTCTCTCCTTCTCCTTCTCCTTCTTCTGTTTTTGTTGGTTCTGAAACTTGTTTCTCTTCAACTCGCTTTTCCTCTTCCTTGTTATGAGCAGCTAATGTTTCTGGCTTTTCTTCTTCTTTGGGTGGGTTCACAGGTTCAGAAAACTCGTGCTTGTTAAGTGCTTCTTGAATAAGCTGCTTAAGTTCTTGTAGTGCTTTCTTCTCAGTTTCAGGTAAATCAGCAACCCTAGTGCTCTCTTCTTTGAAGGAACCTGACTCAGCAACTTTTTCATCATTCTGATCATCACCACTTTGTTTTAATACCTCACTATCACCACCTTCCTCAACTTCCTTCTTCTTATTCTTATTCTCAGCTTCAGCTTCTGTGTCTTTCTCCACATGATCAGCAACTGTGTCTGTTTTGTTTTTGTCAGAAAGTGCAACATCAGTTACCACAACTTCCTCAGCATGCACAACTGCTTCCTGTGTAGTAGTTGTTGTTGTTGTTGCTGTTTTTGTAGCTTCCTCAGCCATATTTGATTGTTGCTAAAGCAGTGATAATTATCAATGACACTCTCTTTGATGTGAACAAAATTTGAAAAAACAGATAGAGAAAGAAAGAAAGAGAATGGAGAAAATAGTGTATGATGGGGAGAGAGGGGTTAGTGGGAATGCAGTTATAAAGAGTGAGGAGGAAAAGAAAGACCAGACTGTACCAGCTTGGAATCTACACACAATTTGCATTACGTGGGCCCGGGCCAACGGTGTAATTAGATGGGGCCCAAACGAGATGGGCCTACCACCAAGTTATCCAGCCCAACTGATTAGAATTCGAAGTATCAAAGGCAACGTTGCCAACCAGTTACACTTGTTTCCAATTCCAACGTATCCATCTTTTCAGATATTCATCATCATATTTTAAATTTTTAATAGAAAAGATGTTTATGAAGAGAATTAAGAATAGGGGAATAAGGGTTGTTTGATATTTGAGTCCGTTGTTAATTGGTACTTGATGGGATTGGACAGTGACACACCCCACATTTGCCTTGGATGCGTTACAATGTTTCACTTTCGTTGTGTGTTGTGACTTGAGACTGTCTAGCTGTACCTGCGTTTGCTTTGAATTGCAACCAAGCCGTTGAACAATTCTCGTTAGGCCCACCTTGATGATTATTAATTAATTTAATAAAGAAATCTGTGATAATTATATTCATCTATACTTCTTTTTTTTTTTTTTTTGACAGAAATATTCATCTATACTTCTATACGACTAAAATGGCGATAGCCCCATTGGGTGTCTAATTTTATTTTTCCATATTTACCATTGGTTTTAATATTTTTCACATATTTCCATAGGGAAAAAACTGTAAATAAACTGCTCTTTTGTTTTTATCCTATCCCACGGTTCAGTTTCATTGTTTCATCCTCCATTGCCTTTGTTATATTCTCTCCATTTTCTTGTCACCCTTCGATGTTACAACTGCACTCCTGTTGTAACTTAGCTGTTCTATGCTAACATTTCTCTTTCATTTTCATATATACTTGTGTTGAAATTAATTAGTGGTCTTTCTGTTTCGAGGCTTCAGTTCATTAAAGTTTGCCATTTGAAACTTTTAAATAAATACATTGGGAATTGTGCTGCTAACGTGAGAATATTTGGATACTTCAATTAGTAAGAAATAAAATAAAACAATGGATTTGATTCTTATGTACTCTTTTTTTGTAAAGATTTTTTATATTGTTAATAAATCATAAATGATACATTAATAAAAATATTTAACTCATATCTTAATTAATTTAAAAGTCATCACTTATATCATAATTTTTGATTGTTTGACAATATATAACTCTTTATACTGACATTAATGTGAATGCAAATCCAAGACAAGATATAATTTAACCAAATCTCCTCATGGTGCACGTGCAATATTAGTAATTTATCATGCAAATATTGATTCTTTTAGCAACACTGTAAAATTCATGAAGTCGAAAAAAGCAAATATTCAAGAGAACAACATCATGCAACATGGTTCCCCCACCACGAGTCTGTACATTGAACCTCTCACTACTAAAACATAGACAAATTATTCAGTAAATGATACATTTTATGTATTATATAATTTAGGAAAAAGGGCATACACCCTCTCTCGTTAAACTATAGTCCTTTTGCAAACACATAAATTCAACTATCAATTCTTTTTAGAGTAAATGCCTAAAATAGTTCCCTACAAAAATACAGGGTACACTTTTTGTCTCTAAGAAAAAAAATCATCATTTAATCCCCGAGAATGACAAAACAAAGACACGTTAATCCCTCTGTTAGTTTGACCCCCTAGACGACCGTTATTGTGTTGACGTGTACCGTTAAGTAAGTGAGATATCCGTTAGTTAAGATTAAAGGCCCAAAATCGTCCCTGACAAAAAGTCACGATACACTTATAGTCCCTATATTTCTTCTTCCTCCATCACCATCTGAAAACCCTATCTCCATTGAAGGAGCTTCAACCAAGTATGAAAATAGATATTTATGAGATATTTTTCGCAAGGTAATTTTAGGGGCATAAACCTATAAAACAATATTATCAATGTCATTTGGAAATTAATTTAAACCTTTTTTTTTTTTTTTGGAAATGAAGCAACCATCAAATTCAAATACATCTTTAGAATCATAGTGAAATTTCATCACTCAATCAAAGTATATATATGAAAACAAAATAGAGCAAACTCAAATCTAATAAATTGAATCATCATTCTTAGGCTCTAATAACTGAGTTTTGAGATGGAGTTAGAAGCTCCTTCAATGGAATTAGGGTTTTCAGATAGGGACCAAAAGTGTACCCTAACTTTTTGTCAGAGACGATTTTGACCCTTTAGTCTTTTTTTTTATATATATATTTCATGTTGGACGGGTCTAGTCAGCACACTAACGGACATATCAGCTACTTAACGGTACAAGTTAACACACTAAAGGACGTTTAGGAGGGTAAATTAATGGAGGAACTAACGTGTTCCTGTTTTATCATTCTCAGGGATTAAATGATGACTTTTTTTTTCTTAGGGATGAAATGTATATCCTATATTTTTATCGGAGACTATTTTGAACCTTTAGTCTTCTTTTTAATTAATCTTTAAACTTTAAGTATCAGTAAAATCGATCTTTTTATTAACCAATGTTAAATAATTAACGGTGATTAAATCCGGCGGTTCCTTTTTTTTAAAATCCCAACCGTCGATTATTTTATCAAAAAACATGCAAAATAAAAATATGGATTAAAATCTCGAGCTCTATTCGTCCTTCACCTCTTCTGCTTCATTGTTCTTCCTCTTTCGCTGCTTCCCCTTCTAGAAGGATACATCGTTAGGGTAAAAAAGGCGTCTGAGACACTCGTTTACAAGCCCTTGCAAGAGTGACACCGGACCTTTCCTTTGAACGCTTTCGCCGGTGGTTGCGATTGTCATTCTTCCTTCGTGTTCGGCGGCATCGTTCTCAAGAGGCGGCGGCTGCTCCGTCCTCTATAATGTTGACGGTTGAGTTCACAAATGGTGAGTGAACCAGGAGGAGGGAACAAAGACATTTGGTGATGGAGGAGAGGAGAATACAATTTTAGCTTTGGGTCATTGAATCATCATTAACTATTTAACGGTGAGTTAATATAAGGATCAATTTCATTAATCTTTGAAGTTTAAGGATTACTTGGAAAGAATTGATAGTTGAAGGTGTTTATTTATAAAATGATTACAATTTAGGAGGTGTGTATGGTGTTTTCCTATAATTTAATTAAAATGAATAGTTCATTATTAAAGCAGAAATAAAATATTGTTTTGTATGTATCAAGCAAATGATATGACATTCCATCTACCTCACTGCACCTATTCGTTAACAAATGATATGTCATTCCCACCGCCAAACTACTATGAAATTTAAAATTGCTGCTTGAAGTTTCAACCTATTTCAGCTTAAGGATGGGGAAGGGAAAAAATAACATAGTCAGGCTATTTGTCCCGTTGTGAGGGCTGGGTTTTACAGAAATTATCTGCTTCTCACTGGAAAGGCACAGATTGTCACTCCCCAGCTACTCAATTAATGTATAATTGAATTGAACCATCTAGATTCTAGGCCCTCTATAAGGCATTCATTTTCTAGTATTTTATTCTCCAGTATTATGGGTCAGTGATTGGGAATTTGCATTTACATGGCTCAATAAGTAGCAGAAATAATGGTTTTGAAACACAACATGTGACATCGCTTAGATAAGTTATCAATGAGGTTGTAATATGTCATTGTGTCATTAAAACTAAACTTTGCCTCTGAAGAGCACGTTTGAAATGTAATTTATTTAGGACTGTATATACAAGCTGACCAGACTTCTAAAACCTTCTAGCTTTGGGTGAGAAAAAACATAGAGATGTTATTAATTAGAATAGTTATATTCAATGCAAGAATTCAAATATTTGTACTTTTTCCAGTTTGTCATATTCTGCATTATGCAGTTGTTCACAATGAGTTATGTGGCATGGGAGAAAGGTTGACTACGGTGAAACAAGACTTATCACTTGAACTTATTAGATTTTATGGATTTCAATTTTCTGGTGTATCCTACTGATTGCTTAGTCCATTTAGCTCTTAGAGATGACATAAAGTAAATAGTATAAGAAATCATACAGGTGATAAATTAAGGTGCGTCATGTTACTGGTCTGACATCCCATTTTGTTTGGTATGCTGAAGTCTGATTTCAGTATCACCTGGATTACTTTAGTGTATTGGTCATCTGTAAGATGTAGCATTGCTTCACAATGTAAACTGGTTAACAAGTTTTAATTTATAGGTCTCATTTCTTTTGCATTTTCTCCAAATGGGGAGGATGCATAAAGTTGTACCCTATAAATTTCTGTAGTTTTTTTTGTATGATCCAGTTTGTTTCTTTTGTTTGTATTAGATGAATTGCATTTCCATTTAATAGAAGCTAAAAAGTCTCCCCTCTTTTTAGTTTCATTTTGGAGCTATTATTTATTTCAGCTCACAAGACTGTATGAGTGTTTTTGTTTTCATACAGCTTTTCAGTTATGCTGGTATTGATATATTGACACTTTACTGGTGCTTGGCTGATTTTTTTCTTTGTCCTTTGATTTGCAGGGAGTCCTGGGACAAGTTCTCAAAGAAGCAAGATAAACAAAAGACTCCTACTTGACATTGGATGGCTTCATTAATGTCTGTATATTTCGTTATACATTTCCCATGGACAACTCTTAAATGTATATCACAAAAAAGGTATCGAAATTCAGCTAAATCTAAGTATTTTTTCTCTCATTCGTTCCACTCTGGATCTGTCAAAACCTGTGGGACACAAAACGGATTAGAAATCTGTTGTCACATTCCTCTGTTCCATTTTATGTTTCTCTTCACTCATATTTTGACACATCAATTAAAATCCCATATCATTTATTTGATCATCCACAAAAATTTGTTGTTGAATGGAGAGAGATTGAAAATGAGACAACAGAATTCTACTGCACAAAATGGAATCTACTTGAAATCACTTGATGTCCTTCTTGATAATTCCTTGGTCACAATGGGAGGGCTTATGAGAAACTATTCTTATTGGTGAATGAAAATAAAGAAACAAACTAGAAAAAAGAATGATGTCTTGCAGGAAGGGATTTGTACTACTCTGTAAGCATTTAAAATTCAAGTTAGGCGTAGAATCCAGAAATTTGGCCTGATCGCCTATCTCTTTATGCAAATGATGAGATATTTGAATCCAGACAAGATTAATGGATATTTCAATTGTTTTTTTAATCGTATTGTAAGAATTTTATTTACTTACTAGCATATCAAAGTTGACAGTTTCTTCAACATTTGTGCGTCTAATGCATTTGAAAGAGTCAGTTTATTAGGTAGCAAAATAAAGTAAAAAAAAAAAAAAAAAGAGTAATAATGCAGTATATATTACAAAATAAACAATACAATTAAGGGCTCTGTTCTAAATCCAACCATTTCACACTTTATTATGTTAGAAAGTGAGCTTAAATAACAGAGTTTGTATAAAGCGATAGTCCTGAGAAAACATTTACACTATATATATTGATAAGCACTGATGTTTATTTATTTATAATATTTAAAATTTATTTATATGCAAAGATATTTTAATTATAACCATACTTTACTAAACTATCTATTAAAGCTATTAAAGCTCATCATCAAATAATTCTCCGGCCTCCTGAAACCATCTTCAAAAATAGTCTTGTTACCCCACTTCCCCAAATATCAACACGCGACCATAAAAATAGAATGAGGAGTGTTAGTAACGTTCTCTTTCCAATAAACCCTTCTATTAGTTGAAATATATGGGTCTCATTAATTCATTTGGGTCCCACTTGAATTTTTGTAGGACCCACATGAATTTCAACCAATAAAATAGTATGTGTTGGAAAAAAAGTGTTAGAGAATGTGTTGCTAGACTTTCTCAAATAGAATTCCAAGCAATGTTAAATTTTCCAACCATTTGACTGTTCAAATTCGCAAAGACCCGATCAAAGGCATTATAGGAGAAGAATTGCTCAACACTACTAGAAGGAACCAATCTCAACCACATCGGGGTAGCAAAACTACATTCTCTAAGAGAGTAGATTCTACCTCCAAATTTTAGCAGGGGCAGAGAGCAAAAATGGAAACATTTCATCTGCTGCGGCGAAAATTAATTAGGATTCTCTCATGAGCAACAAGTCACATGAAGATTTGAATACGATGAGGGATCTTCCACTTCCAAAGGCACTCCCGGTCACACCTAGTCACGCCTCAAAAATAGTCTTGTTACGCCACAATCTTGATATCCGAGGGGACCTAATTGGTGCAATTGAAATCTAGGAGATTAAAATTGCATAATCGTGATACTTGTGGATCCAATTGGCGCAATTAGAACCTGGGGGACGATTGCACAATCGTGATACCTGGAGGACCAAAAGTGCAATTAAACCTTTATTATTCTTCAATACTTTTTTTTTGTGAATTTTAATTAAAAGGGTATACAACTCATAATTGTTCTACGCGAATAGCAAATAATCATATAATGCAATTATTATATAGTTTGAGTTTTAAATTAAATAAACATATCATAAATTTATTTAATTTTTACTAATAAAAAAATAAATTTTCAAATATTATATATATATATATATATATATATATATTGTAATAAGTCAAAATTGTTACTTTTTGTCCTTTACTTGATTAGGATAATTTGAGTTTTTCTTGGAATGTTTATTATCATTCTTTTTCATCTAACAATTTTTCTTATTCATCCTAATTATAATGGTAGATCGCTTTTAATTTAATGTGCCATAAACCCAAACAATAAAACTTAACACAATAGAGAGAATTGTTACTATTCATTCATACTATTATAAAAATGATTTCTCATCTCAGTGTCTTATTTTTGTTTTTTAAATTATCATTGTCAATTATTCATTTAACAATTTAAAGTAAGAGTTTAATTGCTATACACTGACAGTGTAAAATATTTTTACATAGACATCCAATCATAAGTTGCCACATCAGTAAAAAAATTGATTTTTATCCTAATTACCTTAAAAGTCATTCATATCATGATTGGTGATTGGTTGTCTGTGTAAAAATGTTTTACACTGCCAGTGCATAACAATTAAACTCTTAAAGTAATATAAAAAATTATAATTATAAATTTTGTCAAAAAATAATTATAAATATATTTATTAAGGATTAAAAATTTAAAGATAAACTTGTTAAGGATAATGCTATAAATAAATTTGACTCACGTATGAAATAGTTCTCAAGTTTATATATAATGCACTTTATATAATTAAATATGTTTTTTGTCCCTCATTTTCGAAACGTCCTTTTTTGATTCCTTAATTTTCAAAATAGCTCACTTTTGATCCCTAACGTTAGCTCAATTTTCAAAATGGGGATCAAATGTGAGCTATTTTGAAAATTGAGGGACCAAAAATGGAAGTTTTGAAAAAAGAGAGGCTTCAAACAAATTTTCGTTATTTTACAAGAATCAAAAACATATTTAATCCAAAAATAATAATGCCGATATATAGGCACGTGAGTGCCATTATTTCTGTTAGTGCTTAATAACCACTTATTTAGTTTAAAAGAATTGGATGATAATATTGAATGATTGCATTTATTTTTCAATTGAATAACCACATTAAGTAATTATTTGGTCTATTAACATTAATTTTGTGGATTTTCCATTCATACTAATAGGTCACTCCTGCAATTCTAATGGACTTTTATCTTTTATGGCTATACTTGGCACAACTTGTTAAAAAAGCTGAAAAGTGCCTGCCTGGTTGGAAGCTTGTAAATTAGGTTATTGAATTGAAGTATTTGATAAAATTAGATGATCAATTAGATGATACGTATAAATGACGTAAAAGAATATGCTTTTATATATATATATATATATATATATATATATATATATATATATATATATATATATTAAATAATAATAATAATAATGAATATATAAATTTATTATTATTATTATTATTATTATTATTATTATTTAGAGAAGAGGATGTGAGCTTCTTTTAAGGTTATTTGACGTTAAGGTTGAAAATAAGGTTATTAGTTAAGGGAGAGTGAAAGATTGTCACTTTTAGAAATTGATGGGTGCAAAAACCGGGACCGGGGCGTGGGGGAGGAATCATGCAGTCTCTCTAGCTTATTTATGAAAGATACCTCTGTTATCTTTTCAAATAAAAACTTTTAAAAAAAAATTTCCCTTCCCAAACAACACTACTAACTTTTTTTTGTCAAAAAAAACTTGTTGACTAACTTATAAGCTACTTTGATCCCTTGCCAAACACATCTTATGTTTTTTTGAAATATTTATTGATTAGAGTCTATAATATGATCCTAGTATCCAACTACATAACAAATCTATATTTTTGTTTTTTAGGCCTGGCAAATTTAGATTGTTGAGTAGACTTAACTAAATAAATTGAGTAATCAGTGTTTATGGTGTCCTTCTTAAGATCTCTTCATTGGGCCCAAAGTAGTTAACAAATGACAATCTTATATCCAGCCTAAGCCTAACGAGCCCAACTCAAATTCGAATTACCACTCTTTTTCAAGCCCAACTTTCCTAACATTTATCTAAATTGTAATATTCCAAACTAGCTTAGGGCCTGTGTTACTTTGTGTTTTCGTTTTCTTTTTTTAGAAATAATTACAAAATTATCACATTGTTTTCATTCTGTATCTTGTTTTCAAAATTTTGTACAGAAAATATTGAAAACAACTTTTTGTTGTTTCAACTATGTACTATACAAATCATATGACCAAAATCTTTTTGGTAAATGAGCTTCATAAAGGAGACTCCTTGCAACATTCAACATATGTCGATGTTTTGCTCTCAACTACAAACAAATTTTGTGAAGTCTCCACACATGAAGTTTGGTGAATTATACCATATTTAGCATAATTGTCGGGTATATTAAACTCAATACTATTGTCTGACCTAATGATTTTTATACTACCATGAAATTGAGTATGAACTAGAGAAACAAACTGTTGAATAAGGTTGTGTGTCTCACCTTTGGATTTCATTAAAAATAGCCAAGTGTGGTGACCATTGTAAGAAAATATTGGTGGTTCTGTATGGATGGAATTTCTAGTGATCCCCAAATATCCATGTGAACCATATCAAAAGGATTATTTGGTTTGCTTGTGCTTGAGGAAAAAGGTAATTAATTTTATTTTGCAAAATGATAGAAGTCACAAATTTTACTATGATATGGAAAATGAGAACAAACGGTACCTACTACCGTATGGGAAGGGTGACCTAGTGTCATAAGTCAAAAAATTGGTACATCATTTGCATTTGCATTTACAATGATTGTGTTTACATGAGAATTAAGGTTGTCTCAAATTGGGGCCAGGTTGGCCCATTGCAGGCCAATATATTTTCTGATTGGGTTGGGCTGGCCCAATTCAGTTGAGGGCTAATAATTTGTTAACCCAGTCCAGCTTATTGTGAGTTGCGGGCCAAGCAGGTTGGCCATTGGCCCACTTTTTTTTTAAAAAAAAAAAAGTTATACCAAAACCATCATAAAATGAAACAAATAAAATAAATAACCTTTAAAAAATAAACTTAGAAGCATGTGACCTTGAATAACCTTAAAAAATTATCCAATGTCATTTTGTCTCTTATGCACCGACATTATAACAGAAAATTACATCGCACATGGATCACTTATTTAAAGTTTTAAGCTCCTTTAATATAAAATAAATTTTCTAGCTATGATCACATCCATATGTTGTTACTAATGAATAACCCATGAAATAATGAAATGCTATAATATAATATATGTCAAGACAACATTAAGTAATATAAATAAATAAAAGTAAAAAAAAAAAAAAATCTAGCCAATGAGCTAGCTAATTTTTTGGTCTCGTTGGGTTGGGCGAAAATAGTATTAGACTTGACATTTTAAATCCCAACCCATATTTTATATTGGGTTAATTGAATCAGTCCATTGGGCTGAGCCTATTTTGACACCTCTAATGACGAGAGAAAGGATGAGTATTTCTGTTTGTTTTACCAAACTATATAAGCCATTCGGTATTTCAACAAACCTAATTATCCTCAAGGTATTCACATATTGTATGAAACAAGAAAAATTACAAAAAATCAAATTACAATTCAGAAAATATTACTTTATTTATAGAAATCAAGTTAAAAACAAAATCTAGAATGTATAATACATTGTGCAAATGGAAATTATTAGAAAAGGAAATTGTGCCTGAGTGTGTGGCAACAGTTGCGGTGCCATTTGTCAATTTGACATGGACAAGTTTAATGCTACAATAAGGGAGAAAGTTAGACAAGGAATGACAAATATGATATGTGGCTCCAGTATCTAGGAACCAAGTTATGAGTTTCAAGGGAACATTACCTGAGGGGTTAGAGAGGAATGTTGATTAGTTGTCAACAAAGGATGTTCTCACTTGGTTGACACGGTGACCTTCTGTGTCCATGTTAGATTGTTTAATTAAGCCTACAAGTTGTTGTTATTGTTCTGGACTAAAATGCATAGATGGTCCTCTAGGATTTACTTGGTGATGAAGGTTCAACATTGGATGCTTGTGTGGCTTCATCAGTCACAACACTGTTCATAATGGGAGTGCTTCTTTTGAACTTAAAAGATGAGGGAAAACCATGTATGTAGTAACAAGTATCACTAGTATGCCTTGATCTTACATAGAATGTCCTTACTTTGTTGGCATTGTTGACGTATCCTTATTTGAAAATCTATCTTGTCCTCACGGCCGGCCAACAGGGCGTGCAAGCTGTGATGCTGCACAGGGCCTCAAAATTTGGAGTCCCAAAATTTATTTGTGGAGTTAAAATTATTAAGAGAAATCTTTTCTAAAGAAAAAATAGGATCTATTCATATATTAAGATTTTTGAAAGGCTTCTATTTTTTTCCTAATACAATTATTGGTAGGATTTTGATAATCTTCTTTGCATTTATTGTCCTGAAGTGGGTGTTTAAAATTAGAACAATTGTACTTTTTGAAATAATATTTAAAATTGTCCCTTTTTTGAAATAATATTTAATTATTAAAATTACCTTTTGTTTATTAGGGGTCTAATTTTTAAGATTAGAACAGGGTCCCTAAAATGTTTAAGACGACCATGCTTGTCCCCTTCCATTTTGCATGTGGCCTGCCCTGCCCTGTGAAGGTTTCCTGGCAATTTTCAGTGAAGAGTTTGTCCTAGTGATTTATGATTTTGGTTCCCTAGTATACTGCTATTTAATTGTCTTTCTTGCTGCAAGACCAAAGAAAAAACTCGATTGATTATAGGAAGTGGCTCCACGAGCATTACTTGAGTTCCGATTGTGTGGTAACTATCATTAAGCCCCTTTAGAAAGCAAATCACATTCAGAAACTTTTTGTTTTTTCATAGTCTTGACTAAATCACAATTGCATTTGTTATGCACTGATCCTGCTAAACAGAATCAGAACCCAGAATCACGAACATAATATTAATTACACTATGAGCTTGACAATTATAAATTCAAGATTAAGAACAATTAAAGAATGCATAAAGGAACAAACACACCAATTTGATGACGGAGTTCGGCCACCAATCCTGCCTACATCTCCGGGACTTAGCAATGCCTTGTCCAATGCATTTAACACCAAATCAGAGAAGCTTTACAATCAGTATTGATCCTTCTAAGATTCCTTCCTGTTTTTCCTTTCAGTTTTACTACCCGATTCCCAATTACAACCAGAGCCTAACCAAGATCACAGATCTTGTTTCTTTCCCCTGATCTCTCGTTTTGAATCAATCCTCTCATCAGTTTTCTAACTTTTTGAATCATCTAAGACCTGACTTATTTATAAGGTTAGACTTAGATGCTAACCCAAGTGAGAAAGCCACATGAGAGCTAGTTACAACAGAAAAACAGTTAAATATGATAACTAACAGCACTTAACAACACAAGTACATGTGGGAGTAGGTCGAAATGACTCCTATTCTTACCGTAAAAGTGCTCTTGATACCATAAACCGATTTTTGAGTTTGCAGAATGATTTTTCTCAATCATCCGAGTGCAAACAATTCTCTTGCATACAACTGCTTAGCCTAACTAACTTTACCTCCAAAGCTAACCAACAAACAACTAACTTTAACAACTTAACCGATCATCTAACTAACTAATTACATTCAATAAATAATCTGAGATTATTAAGTGTCATTGACATTAGTATTGTGCCTATGATCTCTAACAGGATCAAAGAGGACATTTTGACTGGTGAGATTGTTAACTGGGCATTTATAAATGATTATAGGTTGGTTAATCTCATAATTGAATTTACCGTCAAACTACTTCGCCAGTCAAAATCAATCAAACCTCGGTTCAATTAATTACTGCAGGGTTTATTTCTTTTAAATTTTGATAGAATTGATTTTAAAAAAATTGATGTTAAATTAATTAATTTTAAAATTGTCAAGGTTAAAATTTGTTTTTTGTAATGATATTTTAACAGTGAGTTTAGAAGAATATATTTTGTTTGGATGATAAAGTAAAATCACTTTTGAAGTATAACTGTGGTGCTAACCTAGTTGGTATTACTGTTCTCATAGTGATACTTTTGCTATCCTTCGTGCGCAACTGCAGAGACTAATCTCTCGAGGTATTGGACGACATTTAAGGGCTGACTTTTCTTAACTAGGTTTTCTCCGTACGCAATAGTCAGGGATCGAACCCTTGATCACTTGCTTAAGGGACCTGAGCTCGTTACTACTCGAACAAACCACATGTTGGTTGTGGGTCTCACATTTAGAATCAATTGTACTCAACGGAAAGTTATAAATTCTTGTTTCTCTTAAAATTATTTCTACCTAATCCAAAATCGATTTTATTGGACGCATTTTTTTAAAACAAACATCTTCAGAATACCTAAAATTACTTTCATTTAGAATCATGTTTGGGTTGCCCAAAATCTTAACCAAACAAACACTTAATTGTTTGAACTAATTCAATCAACCATTAATTTATTTTTTAATAAGATTTTTCACATTTAATAAATACTTTATATCTTTCACTCATTCATTTTAAATAACTTCCAAACATATTTTGTTAAAAAGTTTTTCCACTCTCTCCCTTGTCATTTTTACAAGATGAGGTTTGATTTCCAAAAGAGAGGATTGT